>VZQC01007521.1:1359707-1389806 GCA_009823505.1 Rhizomys pruinosus
TTTTTTTTTTTTTTTTTGAGACAGGGTCTCCCTGCAGCTCCAGCCGGCCTGAAACTCACTATGTAGACCAGGCTGGCCTTGAACTTCCAGAGATCCGCCTGCCTCAACCTCCAAAGCACTGGGATTAAAGTTGTGGGCCACCACACCAGCTTGGCTAGTGCTTTTATCACAGCAATAGAAAGTAATTAGAAAGTCATTCCAGGTCAAAACGATAGACCCTGTGCTGCACTTCAGATTCTCAACTGACTCCCATTGCCTTTCCTAAAGAGACAACTGGCCGACAGACTGCAAAGCCAAGCCTACAAGCATTCCTACTCCCCATGGCAAATTCAAAACTTGGTGTCCTGAATTACATATCAATCTCCCAACCAGTTCCCAACTGATTCCTTCCCAGTGTGTGGAGAAAACTGAGCTATGAGATGAGGAAAGCTGAGGACCAGACCCTAGAATACAGCAAGCCCATAAAGATGAGACCCCCGGGCATGTACTTTCCAAGCAGCCCCCAGCTGCTCTCCCTGTGGAACCACCATTGTCACCACCAGGATCAAGGCCAAAAATGTGTGTTCAGAGCCTGGCCTCTTTGAAAACTGACAAACCTGGATGGTATGCAATCATTCAATAAATACCTACTGTGCTCTTTCCAGGGGCTTTGAATTAATCATCTATCTTAGTTTTCACACTGATCCTCATAGGTGTTCATTACTATTACTTGTATCCTGCACTTGAGCAGTTGGATCTAGGGAAGCTAAGCACCTCGATCACAGCACAAGTTCTGCAAGAGACAAGTCCAAGTTCAAACCCAGGTCTTCCTGGGACTTCACAACCTGGGTGATTTAATGACTGAATCTTTGTTTTTGTTTTTTGTTTTGTTTTGTTTCGTTTTGTTTGAGACAGGGTCTCCCTGTAGCCCCAGCTGTCCTGGAACTCACTATGTAGACCAGGCTGGCCTTGAACTCATAGAAATCCACCTGCCTCTGCCTCCCAAGTGCTGGGATTAAAGGCGTGCGCCACCACACCCAGATTTAATGACTGAATCTTATGAGGAGACTAGATTCTGTCCTTGTCTGGTCCCTTCAGGCAAACTTCTTCAATCAGGCAACACTCAGCAGGCAGGCACTGTGCAGAGGATAAGGTCTCCTGGCGATGCCACAGGGACAATCAGGTTGTCTGAGGGTCATGTTCTTGTTGATTTTTGAAACTTTTTACTCTGAAATATGTTGTATATAGCATATATATATGCTATGTGTGTATATATGTATATGTGTGTGCATATGTAGTGTATATATGCATATACGTGGTACATATGTATATGTATGTCTATCTATCATCTATCTATCTATCCATCTATCTATCATCTATCATCTATCTGTAGTATTGACATGCAGAGATTTTATTCATGTATTGATTCTTTGAAGAAATTATGTTATATTTCTATAATTATTCAGTGTAATAAACAGGTTGTTAATATTAAAAAGGATTAATCATTTAAGGAAAGATGAAGAAGGATTGTGTCTGGCTGGTGTGGTGACCTGCACCTATCATTCCTGCACTTTGGAGACTGAGGCAAGAGAACCGGCCTAAGTGCCAGGCCAGCCTGAGCTCTGCCTTATAAAGAAATAAATTAATTAGTTAAAAGATTATGCTAGTCTTAGAGGCATACTAAAGGGTTAGACTAAATGCCTCACCTTAAAACATTTTTTTGAAAATTCCACAAACATATATAATGTACCTTTGTCACATCCATCTCCACTCCCTCCCTCCAGCCTCCCCTCAGACCCTTTCCCAACTTCATGTCTTTTGTAACAATTAGTGTTGCCTATATGCTTATGTCGGCAGGGGCTATCCACTGAGGCATGGGTAGCCTAGTAATGCCCACCAAAGAAAAGAAACCTCCCCACTGCTATCAACTGCCATTAGCTCTTCAGCTAAGGGTATCAGAATGCCCCCACCCTGGTGGGAAGTTTTTTAAAAATTATTAATTCTTAGAAAATTTCATATAATACATTTTGATCATACTTCACCCTTAACTTCTCCCCCTAAAATCCTCTCAGGTACACCCCCACCTCCATACTCCTTTTTTTGTCCAATTTTTGATTTTTAGTTTTTAACAATAAGTAATAAGTTATGAATACAATCATCCTTCATGTAAAACCAATTTGCAAGCAGCTATGCCCAAACCCACACAGCCTATGTCTCCTGCCATCCAGCTGGTGGGGCTTATATGTACAATAATGTTGATCAAATAAGTGTCCAGACTATGTTGCTGTAGTTTCACCATTCACCCCAATCACAGCCCTTACATTCTACCATGCCCCCTCTCCTGCAGATTGTTCCTAGGCTTAGAAAAGGGGTACTGATGGACGAGAAGCAAAACAGTCTACTTTCTCTGGAGATGTCGTTTTGGACTCTGGTCAGTTCTGGTTGTTTCCTTTCACGGGAACAAGTTTGTCCAGGAATAACCTTTCAATCCTACTAATGAAGCACAAGCAATTAGATATACAGGCATTTAAACAGTACTAATTATTATGGTAGGTTACTTTGGTATAGACACAGATGTTTGGATGGTATGTTAATCCATGAATTATATTTTTTCTGTAAAAGATGACAAGGTCTTACTGTGGCTTATATCATCTCCTAACCACTAGAGGATGTAAGCTTGTGGCATCACACGTGACTTATTCCTCCAAGGAGAGAGCTAATAGCCAATTAGATTTGGGATATACAGACATATGGCTACCACTGCTGCACAGTATTTCCAGGCAGGTGAGGTGTAGCTGATGCTGACGGAGGAGTCTTGCTTGACTCAAGGAGACCAATATATGCTTTATTGGGTTAGTGGCCTTTGGTAACACTCTCTGGCATTCCAGAGATCAACTGTACACTTGCAAATGTGGTCTCAATACATCTTTCCCATGCTTGCATCAGGTCTTCAACAGCATGGCCTTACTGCATCTCTTCTTGCAGGTATCCCAGTTTACGGGCAAGAAGCCTCTACCTTTTGGGGGCTTGGATCCCCTGGACAACATCTCCTTGGCAGAATAATACATTGCTGATATCAGAGCTCTCCTGTACTAATTAATATATTTTGCTTAAATGCACAGTTTGAAAAGACTTTAGTATTATATTTGGCTCTGAATAGAGAATAATCCTTTTCACATTTCCTATGTTTATTAGTCAATTAAAGAAAGCAGTTATACCAGTTTTGTAGGAGATTACCTCTATCACAGTAGGCTCTAAGTTATGGTTAGAGAATGACTTCATTACCATCATGTTCTATGAAAAGGAGGTAAGAAGCTCTCTTATATTAAAACTTTGTGGCACCTAGAAGGTAAGGTTCATTAGGACTCATTATAAACAGTTGTTACAAATAGGATCCACAGAGATGTTTGATGTCTGTAGCAGTCTGAGGTTTTCTTCCTTTTAATGCTTAGATGGGCCAACTTCTTTGTTGGTATTTCTTGGTACATCCTGTACAATGCAAGGCTGTATCTTTTCTTTCTCAGCCATTAACTTGGTGACGTTTTGGCCTGTGGGAACATACAAATCTTTTCCCATTGTTAGTTTTAAGATTTAAATTGAAAATTTGACAAAAAGGTTTAATATATAACTGTATCCCCCCTTTTTTATTTTAGGTTTTTATTTTTTGACCCATGAGTCTCAAAAAGGCAGTTGTAGTACACATACCTATAGGCAGGAATCGAGGTGTAAATTTCATTAAATTTACCCAAGCTGTTTTGGGTGACTGTATATTGTTAATTTGGGAAACAAGCTTAATTCCTTAAGTTAAATTATCCTACAGGTAAAGGAGAATGTTACAAGATGATACTGTATAACATAGAAATTATAGAGAACGTTTGTATATGTTAATCCCAAGGTTATTGTTATACAGATTTTAAGTACAACAAATGTGGACAATTTATATTTCCACTTAACTTAGATGTATTACCGTTTTTATTAAAACGTTTCAACTAATGTTGTTTAATATAGATACTTTTTTTACTGAGTCCTAAAATACCATGCAGTTTGTAGGTAGAGTTTGGGCAAAATTGGATACTTGTTAAACTCACATCAATTAAATATACTTTAATCGAATATAGACCCGTGTTCCTCTCCCACCTCTCTCACCCCTCCAGTTTCACCATTTCAGTCAGTTTTTGATGCAGTCTTTCTGTTGTTGTTCTTTCCAATATGCATCACTCCCCACAAGAAGTATTTACAAATGGGTTATTGATGCTAGCATCCACAAATGAGGGATACCATTCATCGTTTGTTTTTCTGGGACTGTGTTACTTCACTTAACAGATTATCTTCTAGCTCTATCCATTTACCTACAAAGTTCATGATATTATCTTTCTTTACTGCTGCATAAAACTCCATTGTGTACATGTACCACATTTTCTCTATCCACTCGTCAGTTGAGGGGCATTTGGCTTGGTTCCAGCTTTTTGCCATTGTGAACAGAGCTGCAATAAATTATTTCTGCAGGAAGATGAGTCTTGTGGGTATATACCCAGGAGTGCTATGGCTAGGTCAAATGGCAAGCTCATTTTGAGTTTTCCAAGGGTTCTCCACACTGCTTTCCATAGTGGCTGTACAAGTTTACATTCCCACCGGCAATGGATGAGTGTTCTCCTTTCCCCACAACCTCTCCAGCACTTGGCATCATTTATTTTCTTGATCCTAGCCAGTGAGATGATATCTTAAAGTGGTCTTAATTTGCATTTACCTAATTATTAGTGATGTTGAACCTTTTTTCAGATGTTTCTCAGCCATCTCTAATTCTTCCTCTGTGAAGTCTCTATTCAGTTCTTTGCTCCATCTTTTGAGTGATTCATTTGTTTTCTTCTTTGTGTTTTGAGTAGTTTGTATACTCTGGAAATCAATGCTTTGTCAGATGTATCTGCAGTGAAGGTTTCCTCCCATTTTGTGGGTTTTCTCTTCACTTCCTTTATTGTTTCTTTTGACGTACAGAAGCTTTTGAATTTGATGAGGTCCCATTTGTCAATTGTCGATTTTATTTCTTGTGCAGCTGCTGTCTGATTTAGGAAGTGTTTTCCTATGCCTATGTCTTGTAGTCTGCTGCCAAGTTTTTCTTTTATTGCCTTCAGAGTTTTGGGTTTCACATTGAGGTCTTTGATCCATCTGGAATCAACTTTTGTACAAGGCAAGAGGTAGGGGTTTAATTTCATTCTTCTACAGGTGGTGATCCAGTTTTGCCAACACCACTTACTGAAGATGCTCTCTTTCCTCCATTGTGTATTCTTGGCCCCCTTGTCGAATATGAGGTGGCTGAAATTATATGTGCTCAGGTTTGGATCTTCAGTTTTGTTCCATTGGTCTACTGGTCTGTTTTTGTACCAATACCAAGCTGTTTTTATGACTATAGCCCTGTAGTATAGTTTGAGGTCTGGTATATTGCTCTTTTCACTCAGGGTTGTTTTGGCTATTCGGGGTCTTTTGTATTTCCAAATTAAATTAAGGATTTTGTTTTCTAAGCCTGTGAAGAAACTCTTGGGGACTTTGATTGGGATTGCATTAAATCTGTACAAGAGTTTGGGTAGCATGGACATTTTTACTATGTTTATTTTCCCAATCCATGAGCATGGGAGGTTTGATGTCTTCTTCAATATTCTTCTTCAGCAATTTAAAATTTTTGTTGTAGAGATCCTTGGTGTCTTTGGTTAGGTTTTTTCCTAGGTATTTTGTTTTTGAGGCTATTTTGTGTGAGAAGGTCTCCTTGTATTCCTTCTTCAGTTGCTTGTTGTTGGTGTAAAGAAAAGCTATTGATTTGTCTAGATTTATTTTGTATCCTGCCACTTTACTGAAGCTCTTAATCATTTCTAGGAGTTTTCTGGTGGAGTTCTTAGCATCCCTTAAGTAAATGATCATGTCATTAGCAAAAAGGGATAGCTTGACTTCCTTTTTTCCAATTAGTACTCTTTAATTTCCTTTTCTTGCCTTATATCCCTAGCAAGAGTTCCAAGCACTATATTGCAAAGGAGTTGTGACAGGGGGCAGCCTTGCCGAGTTCCTACCTTTAATGGGAATGCTTCTGTCATTTCCCCATTTAGGATGATATTGGCTGTGGGTTTCCTGTATATGGCTTTGATTACATTGAGGAATGATCCCTCCAATCCTATTCCCTCTAGGACTTTAAGCATGAAGGGATGCTGGATTTTGTCAAAGGCTTTTTCCATGTCAATTGAGATGATTGTATGGTTTTTGTCTTTTAGTTCATTTATATGTTTTATGATATTTATTGATTTTCTTCAAGGTTTTCAAACTTAGTAGAGTATAGGTTTTTGAAGTATTCCTGTATGATTGTCTGGATCTTTTCATTGTCTGTTGTGATGTTTCCCCTTTCATCACAGATTCTATTGATTTGGAGTTGTTCCTTCTTTCTTTTGGTTAACTGGACTAGAGGTCTGTCGATCTTGTTTATTCTCTCAAAGAACCAACTTTGGATTCATTGATTTTTTGTATACTTTTTTTGTTTCTATTTCATTGATTGTATGTATATAATTATGTATGTATATATATTGAAGCAATACAAGTTGGAGAGAACAATAATAACAAAAAACTGGGAAAAACAAAACAAAAAAAAACTCTGGAAAGACTCAGAGAAAGATGCAAGACATGTATGGCAGAGTGCAGGAACTCAGGTGGGCTGGGGGAGCAGGGAAGGGGAAATGACTCTAGATTTGACTGAGAAATGATGTACGATATATGGGAAAAGTTTAATAACAATAAAAAGTAAAAAAGAAAAACACAATGGATAATGTATGACATAACTTCCTGAGATTATAGGAAATCTAATGTCAGGCAACAAAAAAACCTGTCAATTATAATTGAATGCGAAAACAAATTTAAGGAATTTATGTTAACTAAACCAGCTCTATAGAGAATAATCAATGGAATACTTTGGTCTGAAGAAAGAAGAGACACTCTCAAGAGAACACAATGAAAAAAAATGAATTATCCCTGAACAATCAACCAAGAGGTCCAAGAAAACACTACAACCCCAACATAATATACATTATAGACATTAATAAACATTAGTCAACAATAACTCTTAAGTATCAATGGTCTCCACTTCCTGGTAAAAAGACACAGACTGAATAGATTAGAATATAGGATCCATCAATTTGCTGCCTCTATGAAACTCACCTCACCAACAATGATCGATTAGGGTAAAAGGGTGGAAAAAGATATTCCAAGCAAACAGAACTAAGAAGCAAGTAGGTGTAGGTATTCTAATATCCAACCAAATAGACTTCAGAAAAAAACTAATCAGAAGAGACACAGAAGGTAATTTCATACTCTTTAAAGGAAAAATATACCGTGAAAATATTATAATTCTCAATGTAGATGCACCAAACATAGGTGCTGCATACAGTTTCATAAAAGAAAGTGGTTGGTCACTCCCATAATATGTGTAACACTATTGCACTGGGGGGGGTATCATTCCAGGCCAGTTGTAACTTCCAGGACTCACAGCTGATGGGTGTCTGAAGTTTAGAACTGAAGCCATCCACCACAACATGACACACAGACACATCACTATTAAACCAAATCTTTCTATTTCTTGTCCCCAAGATATGATGTTAATATTCTACTTTAATACAAACTAGTAAAACTTTAAAAGTGGCACAGTCTAAAAAATCTCAGCACTTTAAAAGTTCAAAGTCTCTTTTAACTGTGGGCTCCTACAAAACACAAAATGAGGTATATACTGCTTCATTTCAAAAGAGAAGAATGGGACATACTAAAGTAAAACCAAGTTCCAGCACTGTAGCTCAGTGTTGGACATCCTCTTCCCTGCCTTTCCTTCTCCCACCCCATTTAACACTTACTCCTTTCTTGTTCCCTTTTCCCCCTTTATATCACTGTGCTTCCCCTCTCCTCCCTGAAAGCCTTGCCTTCCCCTGCCATGTCATTAATTAGTTTCCTGAACTTTCTGAGTTTTCAAATTAAAACATTCATATCTAAGATTTCAAAGCTAGCATTCAGGTAAGAAAGAGAACATGGGCTTCTAAGGGCTTGGTCAGTTCTACTTCTGATTGTGCCAGCCACAGCACACACAGCTGTCTCATAGGTTCAGTCAGACTGGTTCCACTTTACACCTGTCACTGCCCTTGGTGGTCATCCCATGGTCTTGGCATCTCTACTATACTGGAATATCCATTGGAATTAAGGCTGCACCTTCATCAGTGGCTTCTCCTGACCTCTAAGGGTGGCAGGCCTCATATTCTCTCAAGGGCCCCTTTAATCCTGCTGGACTTCACTGTAACTGAGGCTGTACTTTCACAAGTGGCCTCTCCTGGCCTTTCATGATTCAAAGCTGCAGATTTTCTCCACAGCCCCTTCCTACCCCTAACAACCATACCACCTGGGAGACTCTTACATGTTCTAAGCCTGGATTTCCTCACCCCAGGATGATTGTCTACAGTTCCATCATTTACATGTGAATTTCATAATTGTGTTTTTTTAAGAGCTGAATGATATTCCATTTTGTATATATTCCACTTCTTCATTATCCATTCATCAGCTGATGAATGTCTAGACTGTTTACAAATTCTGGTTATTATGAACAGGGAAGCAATGAACATGGATGAATAGGTAATTTTTTACTAGGGTATAGATTCTTTGGGGTATATTCCCAAGAGTGGTATGGCTGGATCAAATGGTAGATAAATTTCTAGATTTTTGAAAAATATCCACACTGATATCCATAGTGGCTTGCAACAGATTCCTCTTTCTCCACATCTTTGCCAGTATTTGTCATTGTTTTTTAGATATTAGCCATTCTGAGTGGGGTAAGATGAAATTTCAAAACAGTTTTAATGTGCATTTCTCTGATGACTAAAGATGTTGAACTTTTAAAAAGTATTTCTCAGCCATTTGCCCCACTTTTGGCCATTTGCTTTTCATCTTCAGAGAACTCCCTGTTCAGCTCCCTGTTTCATTTTTAATTGGGTTGTCTGTTTTTATGATGTATAGTTTAAGAATGTTGAGTATTCTAGATACTAACCAGCGGTATTGCTGGTAAAGATTTTTCTTTCCCACTCTGTATGTTGCCACATCATTTTAATGATGGTGTCCTTTGCTATACAGAAGCTTTTTTGTTTCACAAGATACTATTTCTATTGTTGTGATAAAGGCATTGACCAAAATTAACTTGGGGAGGAAAGGTTTTATTTTGTGTTATATTTCCCAGGTCACAGTTTGTCACTGAGAAAAGTCAGGGCAAGACCCTATAGGCAGGAACATGGAGGACTGCTGTTAATAGCTGGTTCCTGAGCTGTGGCCAGGTGAAGTTTGTCTTTCTGGGCCTGGGCTCCTTCATTCAGTATCATGTTTAAATGAATAAATTTTATTATATAGATACTATATTTATTATCCATTCATCAGTTGATGGATATCTAGGCTGTGTCTTTGTCCTAACTATTGTGAATAGAATAGCTAGGCACACTGTTGAGCATGTGTCTCTGTATTAGGAAATAGAATTTCATAATCCAGTGTCATATGGTAGCTTTATTTCTAATTTTCTGAGAACCATCACATTGATTTCCACAGTAGCTGTCCAGTTAATATTCTCACCAACAGTGAATGAAGCTACCCAACTCAAATCCTTGCCAAAATTTGTAATCTTTTGCTTTCTTAATCTTAGGCCTTTTGACTGGAATAAGAGGGAATCTCAAAGTCATTTTAATTTGGATTTCCCTGATAGCTAAAGATACAGAACACCTTTTAATTAAATATTTATTTTTATTTGTTTGTGTGTGTGGGTGTATTACCCTCATGTACATAAGTGCACCCATGTTATGCAATGCCCATGGAGGATAGAAGAGGGTGTCAGATCTCCTTGAACTGGAGTTATGGATGGTTGTTAGCCACCATGTGGCTCTGGGATTTGAACCCTAGTCTTCTGCAAGAACATTCAGGGCTCTTAACCACTGAGCAATTCCTCCCCAATAGTGAACACATTTAAAAATATTTCACCTACCCCAAGAAGGCCCCATGCATGCCACTTGTAGTGGGCAGTCCACCAGCAACTGGCCTCACCTCCAGAAGTACCCACAAACCACCAGTGGCTGGCCTCTAACCCCAGTGTGGGCCAACAGCCAACCCCCACCCGAGGTCGGCCCCATGTAAGCTACTTGGAGCAGGTGGTCTACCAGTGGCTGGCACCATACCACATGGAGCAGGCAGACCACGAGCAGCTGGCCCCCAACCCCGGCAGGCCCTGCACACCCATGCGGATCAGGCAGTCCACCAGTGGCTGGTCCCCACCTCCAGAAGGTGCAGCCCATACCAGGAGGAGAAGTTGGAAAACTAGCTGCCTGGCCCACACCCCTGAGAATTCTCCAGATCAGCAGAGGCTCAGCTCCCAGAGGTTTGATAGAGCCCCACACAC
Source organism: Rhizomys pruinosus (assembly GCA_009823505.1). Taxonomy (NCBI): domain Eukaryota; kingdom Metazoa; phylum Chordata; class Mammalia; order Rodentia; family Spalacidae; genus Rhizomys; species Rhizomys pruinosus. Next base: position 1,370,125 of record VZQC01007521.1, read on the forward strand.
CCAACCTAAACCAAGCGGAATACTGAGACCAGAGTGCCTGGCTCTGCAGGCCTGCACAGCCAGCCTAGGGGAACAGGTAGACTCTCATCACGAGTTCAAGGTTCAAGCTGACCTGATTGTCATGTATCCTGGACCTCTGGAGAAGTTCCAGACTAGAAGAGTGAGAACTAGCTGGTTCCTCCACCACAGACTCAAAAGTGAAAACCTGAAGTTTAGACCAACCAGCTTTTCATAACTATTAAGAAGACAATGAAGGCATGAAGAAAACAAGCAAAGTCAGCCTTCAACTCAAAGAATTAATGCTGGACTTTCCAAACAAAATACAAACAATAAAACAAACCACATGCCAAAAGCACAACAAAAAATAGTAACATGGGAAAACCAAATATTAAGTCCTCACTAAATTCTACCAGTCATATAGAAGACTCCTACAATGAGAACTCCCTGGTGGTAACCCACACAAATCTTAAAAGAACTACCATAGGCATATTCAAAGAAATCAAGGCATATAAAGAGTGCACAAATGAATCAAAGAACAAGAAGGAGAGAATAACAGAACCTGAAAGGAAGTCGAAATACTGAAAAAACTCTCAGGCTACAATGAAAAAGGAAACTGAAAAACAAATCAAAGAACTAGGAGAGAATGACAATCTCCAGAAGGAAGTGGAATTACTAAAAGAATCTTAGGCTGAAATGAAAAGGGAAACCAAGCACTCATCCAGTCAACGGGAAAGGACAGGAGAAAGCCTCAGTAACAGAATGGATGAAGCAGAAAATAGAATATCAAGACTGGAAGATAACATGGAAGAACTGGGATGCTCAAGCAAAGATTATGAAAAATTTTTAAAAAAGAGTGGAATAATCATGAAATGTGGAACACCATGAATAGACCCAACATCCACATCATAGGGATAGAGGAAGGAGAAGAATCCCAGGATAATAGTATTGAACAGATCTTCAACAGAATTATAGAAGAAATTTTCCCCAAATTGAAAAAAAAAGATATACCCATACAAATACATACCAAATAGACAAGACCAGAAAATAAATTTCACACACCATATCATAGTAAAAACACTAGATGCTCATAACAAAGAATACTGAAAGCCACAAGAGAAAAACAAGTTACATATAAAGGGAAACTCATCAGAATTACAGCTGACTTTTCAATGCAAACAATGAAAGCCAGAAGAGTTTGGGCCAAAGTATTCCCACTTCTGAATGACTATAGATATCAACCCAGGTTAGTTTACCCAGTAAAAATGTCAATTAAGTTGAAGGAGAAAGAAATATCTTTCATGACATAAGCAAGATAAAAGAATAAATTTTCAGAAAACTGACTATTCAGAAAATACTCAAAGCAATTCAAAGGACAGAGGAAAGGTGCAACTGTTCCAAAGTGGCAAAAGAAATTAATTAATGAAGGTGTAACTGTGGATATAGAAACCTAGACCAAAAAGGCAAACAGAAAGTAAATTGAAGGAAAGCAATATGCATCTCTTAATAATAACCTTACATATCAATTGTCTAAACTCCCCAATCAAGAGACACAGACCGGGAGAATGGATTAAGAAGTTGAATCCATCATTTTGTTGTCTACAAGAAACCCATCTCACCGTCAAGGACAGGCACCATCTATAGGTGAAAGAATGGAAAGAATATTCCAAGCAAATGATACCAAAAAAGCAGACAGAAGTTACTATTCTAATATTAGACAAAATACACTTCAAGTTAAAACTAATCAGAAGAGATGAAGAGGGTTATTACATCCTTATCAAAGGAACAATTAACCATGAAGATTTCACAATTATAAATATATGTGCACCAAACTCTGGTGCACTGAACTTCATAAGTACAATTCCGCAGGACTTCAAGGTACAGATTAATCCCAACACACTAATAATGGGAGACTTCAATACCCCGTTGAGCCCATTGGACAGGCCAACTGGACAAAGAATAAACAGAGAGACATCTGAACTGAACAATATAATACACCAAATGGACCTAACAGACATCTACTGAATATTCCACCCAAACACCAAGGAATATACTTTCTACTCTTCACCCCACGGAACATTCTCCAAAACTGACCATATACTGGGACACAGAGCAACCTCAACAAATAAAAAAAAAAAAATTGAAATAATTCGATGCATTCTATCAGACCACAGTGCAAAAAAGCTTAATATCAACATAAGAAAAAGTCCTAGTATCTACAAGAACTAATGGAGAGTAAACAACATACTCCTGAATAATGAGTGGGTCAAAGGAGAAATAAAGAAATAAAACTATTCCTGGCACTAAAGGAAAAGGATGATACAACACAACAAAAGACCCCGAATAACCAGAGCAACCCTGAGCCAGAGCAACCCTGAGCCAAAAAAGCAGTGCAGGGGGGATTACTATACCAGACTTCAATATATATATATATATATATATATATATATATATATATATATATACATAAATATATACATACACAAACAGACTGGTATTGGCACAAAACAGACCCATAGAGCAATAGAACAAAATTAAATATAACTTGAGCACATGCAATTTCAGCCACCTCATATTTGACAAAGGGGCCAAGAAGACTCAATGGAAGAAATATCTGTCAACATTTTGTTGCTTTTTTTGTTCTTTGTATTTTAAGGATAATCTTTAAACATTTATTTATTATTTGTTATTATTTACTTATTTATAGTGGACAAGTTCTTACTGGACCAGCCTCTGACATTGGAGCAGACTTGAATTATGGTGGATTTACCTCTGAGGGATTTTTACATTTGTTGAAAAGCTCTCAGGAAGTAAGAAGCCACCAAATCCATTCAGATGACTCCCCTCACCACAGGAAGAAAGAAGAAAGGATACTATAATAAGATTAATTAATTAGCTCTCTGTGGGAGCTAGGAAGGGTGTCCCATGAAAGAATAGTTTTGTAGTTAGTGCTGGTCTGGGCAAAAGGCAGTAGCAAATCAAGATGCACAGAAATAGATGTCTCCACATGAAGAGGCAGTCACAGCAACTATGATGTAGTAGGTATAGAATAGGCATCCTAAGGTGACGCTTTGAAATCTCCCTTTCCACCTTGGCTCCATCATTTACTAACTTAATCTTGGGCCAGCTGGATCATTTCTCAGAACCACCATTTGGGAAAGAGAAAGTGGCCTAAAAGAAGGAAAAAGAAAAAGGGAGCAGTAAGGAATAGATGAAAGAGAAGAGAGAGGGAGGGAGAATGAGGGAGTAGAGAGAGAGGAGAGAGGGATGATGGAGGAGAGAGAGAAGATTAAGTTTAACTGTTCGGAATCGATCGCTCAGCATATCGTTGTCTCTAGCTATTGAGATTATGTCGGGGACGACTTTAGGCTCGACACCGGTCACAGTCACGTCTGAAAACTGGACTAATCACAGCACGGCCCCCTGGCCCCACGTCTCGATGGAATCCGTCCGACTTGCGTGCTCTGCGCTGCATGAACGTCGTGCGGGGGAGGTTGTTTGTTGTTCCGAACAGTGCTTGCAGTGGGTGGTGGTGTGTGATCCATCCTATCTGGCGTCGCTACCATGGTATTTTTTAATGAGGTGTCATTGTACCTTTTTCCAATTCAGATCAGGCATATTTCCCTTTCCCTTGCACCCCCACCACCACCACCCGATCATGTTAGTCGTGCCATAACTGTCGCTGAATCTTTTCAGGTTTTTTTTTTTTTTCAGTTTTGTAGCTAGAATGTGATAATCCATAGTATAAAGCAGCCCGTCATTGAAAAACCAATCTTAACATATGTTGTGCCCAACCCCCACAGCCCCACCTTCCGGTGGGGGTGACAGGTTGTTTGTTCAATCAAGTTGATCAAATGAGGTCCAACTACATCGCGTAGTTTCACATTCACCCCAATCGCAAGACTTTTACTTCTACCACGCCCCCTCTTCCGCAGATGTGTCCCTAGGCTTAGAAAAGGGGGCACAGGTGGATGAGAGTAAAACTGTCATATCTTCTCTGGAGCTGTTGCTTGGATTCTGGTCAATTCTGGCTGTTTCATTCATGTGGCTGACAAGTTGGTTCAGGATAAACCTTTCGATCCTACTAATGAAGCACAAGCAATTTAGATTTAGGATTTAAAGCCCACTAATAGTTATGGGTAGTTACATTGGCTTATAGACCACATTGTTGGATGAAGTTAATCCATGACATTACCACTTTTTACCCCCTGATAAAATATAGACCGGCACGTGGCTTCGCTTATATACATCTCCTAACTGTAAGAGGATGTAAGCTTGTGGCCTCAGCCTGTGGTTATTTCCTCAAGGAGAGAGCTTTAGCACCAAAGATTTGGGATATACAGGCAATGGTCTGCCTCTGCTGCACAGTATTTCCAGGCAGGTGAGGTAGCTGGTTGCTGACTGGTGAGTCCTTCCTTGACTCAGGGAGAACCCGATTTGCTTTATTGGTTTCGTGGGCCTTATGGAACACTCTCTGGCATTCCAGAGCCATCTCGTAACCTGCAGTGTGGGTCTCAATACATCCCTCCCATGTTACGTCAGGTCTTCGGCAGCAGGTCTTATCGCCTCTCCTCCTGCAGGTATCCCAACTTAGGGGCAAGGAGCCCTTACCTTTTGTGGGGCCTTGGATCCCCTGGCCAACATCCCCCTAGGTAGAACATCCATTGATGATGTCAGAGACTCCTGCTAATATACTTGCCTAGTGCATAGCCCAAGGACTTTAGTATTATATTTGGTTCTGAACAAGAGATAATCCTTTTCACAGTTCTTATGTCTATAGTCAATTAAAGAAGGCAATTTTACAGTTTTATAAGAGATTACCTCTATAATGAGTTGTCTCAATTTACAGTATGAAGAGCGACTCATCATCGTCATATTTCTCCTTGTTCTATGGGGAGGGGGGGAAGGCAAGAAAGATCTATCAAAACCTTTGTTGCACCTATGAAGGTAAGTTTCATTAGGACTCATTATAAATAGTTGTTACTGTAGGATCCACAGAAGGGTTCGAGTTTATGGCAATCTGAGGCTTTCTTCCTTTCAATGTTCAGACGGGTCAACCTTTCAGTTGCAACTTTTGGTACATCCTACCAATGCAAAGCTGTATCTTTTCTTTCTCAGCCGTTAAGTTGGTGACATTTTGTCCTGTTGGAACAAACAAATCTTTTCCCGTAGTTAGTTTTAAGATTTGAATTGCAAGGTTTTGACTAAAAGGTTTCATGTCTGTCTGTACCCCCCCCCTTTTTTTTTTAACCATGAGATAGTCTCCGAAGACAGTTGTTTCCTATACATAACTTAGGTTGTCAAGGCAAGATTTCATCGAATTCACCATGTTGTTTTGATTAACTTGGGAAGCAAACTTAATTTTTGCATTAAATCATCTTAAAGAGAATGCTACAAGGTGATACTGTACAACAGAGAAATTATAGAGAACATTTGTATGTGCCAATCCCAAAGTTATTGCTCTACAGATTTTGTGTAAAACAAATGTGGACAACAGCGAATTATATCTACATTTAACTCAGATGCATTACCGTTTTTATCAGAGTCTGTAAACCAAATGTACTTTTTAAATGGCTCACTACTGCCCATTACTAGATATGTCTCAGTAGACAGTGGATGACTTACTGTGCTGGCAGAAGGAGGAAAAATGGCTTAGAAGGGATGAAAAAGTAAGATTGTACCCTTCTAGAAATCTACCTTGAAAGATTTGTTTTCCTTAAGGAAGAAGTGAGGGTCACTGGTCAAAGATAGCTGGGTTGGAAAGCCTGCTGAGCAGCAGCAAGATCAGTATCAGAGCCTAAATTAAAGTTGTGTATCACAGCAATGCTTCCTGCTTTCTGAAGTATGTTTAATTTGTCTAATCATTATTTGGCCATAATGGAAGCAGTAATTAAACACTTTTGAAGACTGAAGCCTCATTTTTATCTTCTCTAGAGAGGTGGCTTTCTGACCTGCTGGGTCTGGACTTCTCTGACTCTCAGGAAATGTCTGTCTCCTTTCTTTCCTAGGCTTTTAGATCACTTTGATCCCTTAGTTTTCTTTGTGCCTCATGGCCTGTCCCTTCTTGGTTTTCTTTGCTCATTTCTTGTTAATCCCCTGACCTATGAACTATGAAGTCCTAGCTCAGACATTGAGTTATCTTGTTAAGCAAACTTGCAATTTTAAATACCATCAATAGATTCCCAGTCTTCATATTTATATATCCACTTCCATCATCTCTAATTCATATACCAGCCTTTCTTTTTTAGTTTTGACAATTACATGCATGTATAGAATGTATTATGATCATATTCACCATTACCTTCTCTTATCCTTTTCACACACTTGCTTGATTTCCTTCTTGTCAACTGTTCCCCCTTCACGCCAGTCTTTTGTGTGTGCACAGGTCTTGTGCTGCTGTATGTCCATGATTGTGAAAATGCTGTCAGACCTGCTGGAACTGGAGCTACAGATGGTTATTAGCTGCCATGTGCATGCTGGGATTTGGACTCAGGTCTTCTGCAAGAGCAGCTAGTGTTCTTAATGCTGAGCCATCTCTTTGGTCCCCACATAGTACTGATTTTTATGAAAGGAAAGAAGTAAGGATCAAGTTTCACTTTCCAACACATAGCTATCCAATTTTCCCAGCACTATTTGTTAAAGAGGTGTTATGTTACCTTTTCTCCAGTGTGTACTTCTGACATTTAATATCAAAGATCAAGTGACTGAAATTGTGTACTTATATTTGCATTCTCCAACTCTATTGCATTGATTTCCGTGTCTTTTTTTTTTTGTGAGCACCATGCTGCTGGTTTTGTTACTGTGGCTTTGTAGTACAACTTGAAATCAGGTTGGCGATACCTCTGGCTATATTCTTTTTGCTTAGGATTACTTTGTAATCCATGGTCTTTTGTCTGAATTTTAGTATATTTTATTTCTGTGAAGAATTTTGACTGAGAGTGTATTGAATCTGTAGTTTGATTTTTGTAGATTGGACATTTTCACAATATTAATTATTATAATCCATGAACATGAGAGGTCTTTCCATCATCTATTGTCTTCCTCATTTCTTTCTTCAGCATTTTAAAGTTTTTTACATCCTTGACTAGATTTACTCTAAAATATTTTAATATTTATTATTTTGAGGCTATTGTAAAGGTATTGTTTCTCTAATTTCTGAGTTTGTCTTAGAATATAGGAAGACTTTTGAGTTCTGCATGTTATTTTAAACTGTTTTATTATTTTTATTTTATGTCTATGAGTATATTTCTTGAGTGTGTATAAATGCACCTGTGTTATGCAATGTCAGTGAAAGTCAGAAGAGGGCATGAGATCCTCTGGAACTGGAGTTAGGGACAGTAGTTAGCTACCATGTGTGTGCTGGGAATTGAACTCAGGGCCTCTGCAAGAGCAATCAGTGCTCTTAACAGCTGAGACATCTCTCTAGCCCTCTGAATGTTGATTTTTTCAGCCTGCTACATGTCCGTGAAATGTTTGTTAGCTCTAAGAATTTTCTAATGGAGTCTTTATCGTTTCTTATGTATAAGATAATAACCATCTACAAATAAAGATACTTTGACTTCTTTATTTTTTGTTTATGCCTCTTTTATTTGCTTCTCTTCTCTTATTGTGCTACAATATATTTTAAGTATTATATTGATTGTTAATGGAAAAACTGGATACTCTTGTCTTGTTCCTCAGATTAGGGGAAATACTTCAAATTGTTCTCTGCTTAGAATGATGGTGGCTGTGGGTTTGTCATATGTACCTCTTTAAGCATAAAGGGAACATACTGAGATATGTTCCCTTTATGCTTAAACTCTCTGGGGTATTTTTCATGAAAGAATGTTGGATTTTGTCAAAAGCATTTCTTCATTTATTGAGATATATGATTTCTGTCCTTGAGTCTGTTTTATGTGATCTATTGTCTAGTTGAATCATCACTATATCTCTGGAATAAAGCAAACTCTATCATGATGGATGAACTTTTTGATGTGTTCTTGAGTTTGGTTTTCAAGTATTTTTGTTATTGTTTTTGTTTTGAGACAAGGTCTTACTATAGCTGCAGCTGGGATTAAAGGTCTACACCATCATATCTGGCTGGTTTGCAAGTATTTTGTCAAGAACTTTTGACTGGAAATGTTCCTTTCTTTTATATTTTATAGAATAAATTGAGAAGCATTGACTTTAGTTCTTTAGAGATCAAGTATAATTCTGTAATAAATCTCTCTTTTTTTTTTTTTTTTTTCTTTTTGAGACAGGGTCTCCCTGAAGCCCCAGCTGTCCTGGAACTCACTCCGTAGACCACGCTGGCCTTGAACTCACAAAGATCCACCTGCCTCTGCCTCCCAAGTGCTAGGATTAAAGGCGTGCGCCACCACGCCCAGCTTACCCTTGGTCTTTTAAAAAAATTATTTCTTCAAGCTCATTGTTTGCTGTATATCTGTTTAAATTGTTTATCTCATCTTACTTTAACTTTGGTATGGTATGTGCATCTAGAAATGCATTAATTTTCTTTCCAGTTTTCCAATTTGGTGAAATTTGGGTTTTTAAGGTATGTCCCTTAAATTTTAGAATTAGAATTTCAGTTTTATCTGTTGTAATGTTTCCCTTTTCATCTCTAATCTTACTAATTTAGGTCTGCTCTCTTTTCGTTTACTTGTCAATCTTATTAATTTTTTTCAATGAGCCATCTCATTGATTTCTTTTTACTCTTTTCTGTTTCATTAATTTCTGCCTTGATCTTTATTATTTCTGTCTACCTTTTCATCTTTTAGTGTCCTTTTCTTTTTCTTTTTATTTTTATTTTTTTGGTGTTCTTTTTGAGTCAGGGTCTCCCTGTAGCTCGAGATGCCCTGGAACTCACTACATGGACCAGGCTGGCCTTTAACTCACAAAGATCCACCTGCCGCTGCCTCCCGAGTGCTAGGATTAAAGGAGTGTGCCACCATGCCCAGCCTTCAGTTTCTTAAGTATTCTAAAGTTTTCAATATAAAGGAATTTTGCTATATAACAGAGGATCTTCCAACAAAGAAAGTCCGAGAATCAGATTGATTAATTACCAAATGCTACTAAACTTTTTTCTAAAAAAAGTAAACACTAATATTCCTTAAGTTGTTACATAAAATGAAAGAGGAAGGTAACTAATTCTATCAAATTGGTATCATCATGATATTGATACTGGAAAAAGGACCCAACAAAACATACAAAATAAATAAATAAATAAATAAATAAATAAATAATTTCCCTAATCATCACAGTTTAAATAAATCTCAAAATACCTTCAAACTGATTTCAGGAACGCATTACAAAGGTCATACACCACAACCAAGTCGTTTCAACATATGAACAAAAGCAGATCTCTGTAAGACTGAGGCCAGCCTTGTCTGCATAGTGAGTTCCAAGCCACCTGGGGCTACAGAGACATCCTGTGTCCAAAACAGCCCCCCCCCAAATCCCAAAGAATGTAAGCATAGAAGAAACATACCTCAAACAATAAAGACTGTATAAGACAAACTTATTTGCTGCTATAATATAAATATAGAAATACACAAAAACATCAATAAAACTATGATTTAAAAAACAATTACAAATTGAAAAAAAAAGAAAAAAATGAAAGTATTGTCTCTTTAATCAGGAACAAGACAAAGGTTCTCACATTCTCTGGTCATACTTTAAAATGCTTTTGATTCAAGAATTTCATATAGTGTGTTTTCATCATATTCACCCCTTTTCTCCTCACTTTACTACCTATATTAATCACTTTTCTATTGCTGTGTCAGAAACACGATGACCAAGGAAACTTACAAAAGGAAGAGTTTGAGCTTATGGTTCTTATGCCATGGGAGGTGGGTGTGGTGGCAGGAGATGTCAGAGCAGGAGCAGAAAGCAGAAGCTCATAGCTTCAAGAAGGCACAGGAAGCAGAGAGCCACTAGAAATCAGACAAGGCTTAAGAAGTGTCTAAGCCCACCCCCAGTGACATGGTTCTTCTTGTCATTTTTAAAAAATTCCATACCCCTGTACTACATTTGCATTATTTCCATATATTTTCTTCCCAAATTCCTTCCAATTCCTCCCATGTCTGCCCCACTCCTCATTTAACACAGTATTTGAAGTCTTAGCTACAGCAATAAGTCAAGAGAAAAAATTAAATAATAGAAAAAGCAAAGGAACAAGTCAAATTGTCCCTATTTGCCAATGGCATATCCTGTATCTAAAAGTTCTCAAAGGTTCATCAGAAAATTCTTAGGTCTGATAAATACTTTCATCAAATAGCAGGATACAAAATCAACATAAAAAATTCAGCAACATTTCCAGTACCTGGTATTACTTTATATTAACTTTTATTTATCATTATTCACTTATTTGTAATCTCTTTTAACTGGCTACTTAGCATACTCCTTTTGAGTTTTTTTTTTAAATAAAAACTGTACATACATTTATGGTTCTGATTACCCCTAAGAAGATGCCAGTTTCTATGTTCCACAAATTTTAATGTTTTTAATGTTTCTGCAAAAAAAAATTTCTGACTTCCATAAGCCTACTGAATTACTTAGGAGGATTTTAGCATAATTTCCTAAGGTTTTTATTTTTTGTTGCCTTTGCTGTTTGTTTCTAACTCAGTTAATCTTTTCATAAGAAGTATAAGTGTGATATTATTTGAATTTTTTGGTGTACTTTCATTCCCACCATATTTCATGTGTTTGAGTAATGCTGGCTTCTGTGCACATCTGCTAGCTCCACTGTGTGCTGTTTATGTCTTCTTCAGGATCACTGGTTTTGCCTGACTTATCAGTTACTTACATGAGTGGTTTAAATTTTATGATAGTACATTTGTCTATCTTTATTAGAGCTCTGTTACCTTTGCTTTACATTGTTTGAGGCTAAGTCTACATACAAATCTGAGATCATTGTATATTCCTATTAAATTTAAGTTTTGTTCATTATATGAGGACTATTAAATAATTTAAAAAAGGTTCTTCAATACTGACTTGGCTACAGAATGAACTTGTTAAATGTTAATGCACTTTCTTTTGATTTATATTTTTCAGTATAACATTATATGACTTTTAATTCCCTACTTTCTGTTCTTAAGCTCTCTTTGGGTATCATGTACATATATAAGCATATAAGTGTGTGTAGAGCACATATAACATAAATTTGAACATATATGTGTCTATATGCTCATTTTTCTTTGGTTTTTGTGGTTTCTTTTCATCTTTCTTATCTCATTTTAAACTGATAAATTCTTTTTTAGGTGTGTGAGACTGTGATGTGAACACGTGTGTGGACTTATGCACACACACAGAACCCCAAGGAACATGTGAGGTGTCCTGCTCTATCACTCTTTACCTTATTCCCTTGAGACAGGGTATCTCGCTGAACTTGGCTCTAGGCTGGCAGTGAGTATCGTCCAGTGAGACTCCTGTCTCCACTCCCATAACAGAGTTACAGCCTTGTGCAGCCATGCCTGGGTTTTTATTTGAGTGCAAAGAATGCAAACTCAGGTTGTCCTGCCTATAAAGCAAGACCTCTTCCCCACTGAGGCATATTCCCCAGCATCACGAACTGATCAGTTCTTTCCTTTGGTCAGTACTTCATTTTGATTTAGTGGTTACCCTAGAAAAGTATAATTAATCAGCATTGTCACCATTATGTCACATAACATGAGAGTGAGCTGCTTTAACTCAAACTTAGCTCTCATAACCCCTAGACTATTTTTAAATGTTAATAATTCTTCAAATTAAAGATTTTTTCTTTTTTCTTTTTTGCATCAATGTCTATGTGGAGCTTTTTATCCCTCCTCTGTTTGTTGCAGCTTCTCAAGTCAACCTTTCATTTTGTATGCTTGCTTTCTTCCTAAAGTATGTTCTGTAGAAGGCTCTATAAGATGTCCCTTACCTCTCTAGCATCCTGCTTGCTTTCTTTTGGCTTTGGGGGCCCTAATCCACAAATGAAGGTGTCAATTGGCATACTACTTTTTCTTTCAAGTAATCTTTTTCTTTTAAATATTCTTGTTTCCTTATTTAGTTTTCTGCATTTTTGCTGTCACGGATGCAGGGGGTAATTTTATGTTATTTATCTGACAATTATTTATGTGATTCACAAATGTGAGGCTGGTGTTGTTCAATTCCCTTTGAATGTTGCAAGTCCACAAATCTCTTTACCAGTTTCTTCTGGGATGTTTATCATCTAAACATTAAGTTTTCTCATTCTATTTATCTCTGTGTTGGTTTAAGCAATTTCTTCAAAACTGTTTTCTAGTTCTTCAAATGTATCTAATCTATTGTTTAGTGCACATATCAATTTGATTTATTTTATTTTTAATCCAAGATTTTCATGCTCAATTCTTTATCAAATCTCCCTTGTCATCATGATACTTCTTGATTAATAACCACAGATTAGAGATGCACATTCATTGCCTTAATTATGCAAAGTATTTTTGTAGTCTGTAACCATTACTTCTACAATTTGCAGTCTTTGTGGATCAAATAATATTGTCATTTTCTTTTGTTTATGGCTCATTCTTATTTGCTCATTTTTTTAAAAGTGCTTTATTGGGGCCAGAGAGATGGCCTAGCGGTTAAGAGCGCCGACTGCTCTTGCAGAGGACCCGGGTTCGATCCCCAGCACCCACATGGTGGCTAAAAACCGTCTTTAACTCCAGTTCCAGGGGAATTCGGCGCCCTCTTCTGACCTCCGTGGCATTGCATGACACGGGTGCACAAACCTGCATGCAGACAGTACATTCATACACATATGAAAATAAATAAAACTTAAAAATTAAAAAATAAAATAAAAAGTGCTATTGTCTTATGAAGTATGGTGTATGTATGCTCTTTGGAGCTTTAACTATGGGGATTCTGCCTAGAGGGTCTGTTTGCTCGTGAAAATTTGTATAAGCTTCTACCAGGAGGTGACTTTTTTGTTGTTTTGTTGTTTGAGAGATAGAGCATACGGTGTATTAATTCTAGTGCTGACCTTGTATGAGAAGGCAATTCCTGTTACATGTTGCTGTTTTCATCATTTGAAGATGGGATTAGATACCTAGATGGGTGCTCCTCCATCTCCTCCCAAAGCTTCATTTATCTTTTGTGGGACATTTTTTTCTCTAGTTCTCTTTTCACTGTGAACCTTTAAAGCACCAGAGAACAGAAGTTGTCAGATGTCTTGAAAGTCGTTTGTAAGTTTTCCACGTGAATATGTTTGTTATTTAATTATTTTGTCAGTGTCTTAAAATATTCCATACTTTTATTTATTTTTCATGGGAACTTTTTTCTTATTATTTTTATTGAATTTTGTGAATTTCATATAATGTATCTTGATCATATCCCAAAGTGACACATCTACAATGCACCTTCTACACCTAAAGTTCAGGAACCATAATGGAGCATGGGGCAGAAGGAACTTTTATTTTTTTATACCACTGACTCTGTGTATTAGAAATATGTGGAACCTTCCCAAAGGATGGTAAATCCTTGTCACTTTCTGTGAAGAAAACGTGTTTTTTTTTTCTGAACTCACAAAGCCAGAAGGAAGTTTCACTGAAATCTAGAGTCTAGCTCAGGATAATCCAAACTTAAAGCTGTTGTAAGCATTAATATACAGGCTGATGTTACTGTCTGCTAAAGAGTCTTCTTCTGGAACATACTGTATCTTTACAAAAATCGCTAATTTGATATTTTATGCATTTACACAATATTGTGTGAAACGCAGTGATGTGTCATATAAACTTCAGCTACCCATCTACCTTTTCTACCTTGCAGTTGATCTCAACCATGGAACTGTTGTTCTGAATTCTATATATTCTAATTGTTGCTGATTTATTACTGAGTGTAGGTTTAGGCATGTGATGGTTCTGTTTTTACTTTTTTATTTCCAAGTTGATAAGTATTTTCTCTATTATTTTATTTAAAAAAAGTATGCTGTCACCATTACTGTAAGTTCTTACAAGCAAGTTCCCCTAAGCCTGGAAAACTCTTGTTCCCTCATGGTTGTCCACCACCCCTGGCTGCTGCAGTCTCTCCACTCTCTCTTCTGCAATGGTCTCTGAATCCTGAGAGGCTGTGACGTAGGAGTCCTATCCGGGGACACACACTCCACAATCTCTTGTTCTGTACATCTTACCCACTTGTGGCTTTAGTGTGAACTTGACACACCTGGGCTGAGGAAACCTCAATTGGGAAATTGGCTCCATTGGACTGGCCTGTGCCATGTCTGTGGGGTATTTTCTTGATTGTTGAGGAATGTGGAAGGGCTCACCCCACTGTGGGCATTGCCACCCCTGACAAGGTGGTCCTGTATTTATATAAGAAAGCAGGCTGAACATGGACCAGGGGAGCAAGCCAGTAAGCAGCGTTCCTCATGACCTGTGCTTCAGAAGCTTCTTACCTCCAGGTTCCTGCCTTGAGTTCCTACTTTGGGCTCCCTAAATGAAGTAAGCCAAAGAAATCCTTTCCTTCCCAAGTTGGTAATGGTGTTTTGTCACAGAAATGGAGAAGCAAACTAGAACAGTGTATTAATCCCTATATTGACGAGGAAGTCTCATTGGTAAGAATTGAGAGAAGCATTAAAATTCTCTGTAACCCCTGTTCTGCTATGTTCTATGAGCCTAAGGTGTAGAGATTGCATGGTAGATATGTTACTTAGGGCTGGGCATCTCACAGACACTTATTCTACATGTTTGATCCATGTAACTCAAACCACAGAAAAACCTAACACAGACTGGGGAAATGGGTAAGAAGCCCCAACCTTAGCTGGAGAACCACTGCAGCTGATCACGGAGGGAGAGTTGGTCTTTAAGGTAGTGATTCTGGATAGGCTGACAACCCTCCAGTGGATAAAGTCACATTGAGGGACATCTGGGGACACAAACTTGACTCAATAGATCTTATAATACATAACAGAATGCATGAAATCGGGTGGGAGGGATATAGGGGGTTCGGATAGGGGAGGGATCTAAATATGATTAAGATGTATTATATGAAATGCACACAAAATTCAATAAAAATATATATTGAAGAAAAAATTCCACAAAACTTTAAGAAAGTGCATTTGCTCTTCAAATATTTGATGTGATGAAACACCATGATAGATAAAATTCTGTTTAATACATTTCTTAGTTTCAGAGCATGGTGAGATGGGATGTGCTTTCCTGGGTTGAGAATCTCAACATTGTCATAGAGAATAAAACTGCATTCTGCTCTTGTGGACATTATTTTAGAATAAACCCAAATCCATGGTTTTGATGATTTTAAGGACTTGAAGCAGGAGGATATTGAGTTGAGATGTGGCTGAAAAACAAAGCTTGTGGGGCTGGAGAGATGGCCTAGAGGTTGAGAGCGCCGACTGCTCTTACAGAGGACCCGGGTTTGATCCCCAGCACCCACATGGCGGCCGAGAACCGTCTGAGACTCCAATTCCAGGAGAACTCCAGTTCCAAGGGAATCCGACACCCTCTTCTGACCTCCGCGGCATTGCATGTCACGGGTCCACAAACTTGCATGCAGACAATACATTCATACACACACATACAGAAATAAATAAAAATTGAAAAAAAAAAAAAAAGCTTGTGTAGCAGGAGAAAAATATGGTGGATGTCCTGGCTGGCCTAGCTTTTGTATCCAGAAAGTACACAGCACTGCATACAGCAGTAGTGAGCACATCACGATTTCTGCCTCGCTGATCTACAAGGGAGGAACACGTCAGAATTTCTGCATTCCAACATGACTTGGGAATGAGTTTTTTTTTTTTGTCTTTTCGAGACAGGGTCTCCCTGTAGCCCCAGCTGTCCTGGAACTCACTCTGTAGACCAGGGTGGCCTTGAACTCACAAAGATCCGCCTGCCTCTGCCTCCCGAGTGCTAGGATTAAAGGCGTGCGCCACCACCCCTGGCGGGAAATGGCAGTTTCAAAGGTCACACTGTGTAATTCCTTGTGTGATGAAGGGTGAGTTTAATTTTGTTGTGGTGGCCTTGGAGGTATAGGTCTGAGAAGGAACCAGAAAAGCCAGGGAAATCACTGCCTCCTGACACAAAGTGTAGGATCCCTGAATATTGAGCATATACTGGGAAACTGTGGGCTGGGTAGGGTAGCTCAGCACTCAAAGCACAAGCAAAAGGGTCAGAGTTCAAATCACATAAATGCTAGTTGGGCATGGCAGCTTCCAGCTACAGGAGGCTGTGTGAGACTAGCACACAGGTGCCTGTACACATGCACATACTCTCTCTCACATGCAAACATACATACCACACAAATGTAACAAAAAAACTAGATTTTCCTTTTGGGTTTCTTGAACATAAACTGTTTTAAAACAGTGTTAACATTTCTGCTGTATGTGTGTGTATGAGGTCTGTATGGTGTGTGTGTATTTGTATTAGTTATTTTTTGGTTGCTGTGATAAGACACTATGGCAAGGCAACTTAGAGAAGAAAGAGTTTATTTGGCTTACAGTTCAGATGGCTAGAGATAGTAACAGCAGAGAAGTAGGGAGACAGAGGTAGTCAGAGCAGAAAGCGGACACAGGAAGTAGAGAGAAACTGAAATCCAGGAAGGCTTAAGAATGCTCCAAGCCCACCCCAGTGGCATGTTTCTTCCAGCATGGTGACACCTCCTATAGATTTCTTGTGCCACTAATTGGGGACACATGTCCAAATATTTGGAGCTTATGGGAGACATTCTCATTCAAACCACTACCTTATTTATGAGATGTGTGGTATGTGTTGTGTAGTATGCATGTGGTATGTGCCTTTGGCTTTATGTGGTATGTATCTACATGTCTGTGTGTGGTATGTATTTGTGCTACATACATGTCATGAGATGTGTGTGTCCTGTATATGTGGGTGTCTACTGTCTCCTGGGACAATGTGTGTATGTTACTGGGAGGTGTCTCTGTGGTAATTACATACAAGATATGTGTGTGTAATGTGTGCTTGTATTATTTGTGCATCAGATTTGTGCATACATGGTGTATGGAGAATGGGGTATACATGTGGTGGTTGCTTTTGTGTTTGTGTGTGTATGGCATGGATATGAGTGTTGTGTGTCAATGGGTGGTGTATGTGTGTGGTGTGTATGAGTAATATGAGTTGAGTGTGTGTGTGTGTGTGGTATAGGGGACGTCACATGTATATGTGATACATGTATATATGTATGTATACATGGTAAGTATATAAATATGTCATATATATGATTTGTGTGGCATTTATATGTGTGGTGTGTGTATGAATGGTATATGTGATATATATGTGCTATAATGTTTGCGTGTGGTGTGTGTGGTATGTGTATGTTTGTCATATCTGTGTGAATGAGGTTGCATATCTGTGGTGATGTACTTGGTGTGTGTTATGGTGTGTGTATGTGGGTGTTATGTAGCACATATGTGGTGGTGGTAGTGTGTGTATGGCTGGTGTGGGGGTGTAATGTGTGTATGGGTGATATGTGTGGGTGGTGGTGTGTGTATATGAGTGGTGATATATATACATATATATACACACATATATATATATATATATATATATATATATATGGTAGTGGTGGTTTTGTGTATGTGTTTATGTATGTGTGTGTGTGTGTGTTATATGTGGTACTGGTCATGGTAGTTAGTGGTGATAGTGGTGTAGAGGGTGTATTCATAGACTGTGAGGTATACATGTGGTGGTGGTTTTTGTGTTTGTGTGTGTATGGCATGCATATGAGTGGTGTGTGTCAATGGGTAGTGTGTGGGTGTGTGTTACTCCTAGAGTGTGGATTCCTGGAGAAGCACTGCTCACATTCCCTGCCCCAATGTGGATAGTGACCTCCAACACTTAAGCACTTCTAGCTCTCTTCTTCTTTTCCTCTGTGAGCCGTGAGCATGAGCGTCATTGCTCACGGTGCTGTGGAGAATCTTGGGCACATCACTAGGTAGGAATTTGCTCATGAACCGATTCCATAGCATTTATCAGTGTCACAAATTGGTTTGTGATGCCCTTTCCCTCAAAAATATTAAATGATTTATTATAACAACTTCATCTTACAGATAAGGTGCTTATTTTCTAGAAATTATAGCATATTTTGTATAACTCCTCCAACTTCTTGGTTAGAAGGATAATAACTTACCTTAGATAAACATCTACTTGCACTATACTTTCATTTCAGTAATGAAGAAATGATTATTGTTTAGACCTTCACCTATGATGGATGGAATTTGGCAAAGCTTGATAATACACCAAATGCACTGAGGTTAAATTGCTTCCAAGTTGATAAACTGAAACAAATGAATTTAAACTTGAACTGAACTTTAACAAAAGTCATTCATCTCCTTCTAGTCATAATTTACTTTATAACAGGGCAGAATTGGCATCATCATCATCTCCCGGTGACAGTGCGCTCTCTATCCACAAGGTCAGCAAGCTTTTGTTTTTTCTCTGTAGCTTCTGTGCTTCCAAATTCAGTAGCAAGTTCTAAGTTTTCCTTGCAGAAACAAAAATATAAAACTTGAAAATATTTGAATTTAAATTTTTATCAGTTAACAATTAGGGTTTTGACTATCTACATTATCACTAGAAATTAAACTTGCCTATACTGACAAGTTTTGTGTGGAGGACACAAATGAAAATATTCTAAATGTTTCATTTTGAACTTGGTAAAGATAAAAATATAGACTATTTTCAGTATATTTCATTCACTTAGACAAGTAAAGCCTATAAGATTGGCTGATTTTTTTCATTCTTTAAAGTATGACTAAAGAAGTAGAATTTTAATTAGCTCATTTTTAACTATAGTGATTTTGCGGAATTCATTATCTTTTCATTTGGGGGCCTTAAGAGTAGTGCTGGGACTGAACCTGCAGCTTCACACATGCTAGTAAGTGCTCTACCACTGGGCTGTGCCCCCACCCTTGGAAATTGATTATCTTTTTTTTGTACATTTATTTATTTTTTAATATATATTTTGTACAAGATTATCAAATCTAGACCCGTGTTCCCCACCCTATGCCCCCACCCCACCAGAGCTCATGTATTCTGCCAAACATGCTTTTCATCTCTTTGTCAGTCTTTCTTGATATTCTCCATGTGGAAGTTGACTGTTTGGAGCAGAAGTTCACTGTTTCAGTCAGTTCTTTGATGCAGTCCTTTCTGTTGTTGTTGTTGTTGTTGTTGTTGTTGTTGTTTCCAATATGCATCACTCCCAACTGCTTGGACAAAAGCTCAAGGGGCCATGCATAGAAATACTTACAACTAGGTAACTGGCACTAGCATCTACAGATGAGGGATACCATTCATCGTTTGTTTTTCTGGGACTGTGTTACTTCACTCAGCATGATGTCTTCTACATAGTCATTTTCCTGCAAAGCTCATGATGTCATCTTTCTTTATTGCTGCATAGAACTCCATTGTGTAGATGTACCACATTTTCTCTATCCACTTGTCAGTTGAGGGACATTTGGGTTGGTTCCAGCTCCTTGCTATTGTGAAGACAGCTGAAATAAACATGTCCGTGCATGTATCTCTGTGGTGGGGTGAGTCTTGAGGGTACATGCCCAGGAGTAGTATGGCTGGGTTGGGTGGCAAGTTCATTCAAAGTCTTCCAAGGTGGCTGTACGAGTTTACATTCCCTCCAGCAGTGGATGAGTGTTCCCCTTTCCCCACAACCTCCCCAGCACTTGGTATCATTTGTTTTCTTGATCCTAGGCAGTCTTATTGGAGTAAGATGATATCTTAAAG
>VZQC01007521.1:1397146-1423086 GCA_009823505.1 Rhizomys pruinosus
CTTTTTGTCTTTTTACTAAGATCTCAAGTTTTATACCTGAAGTGCAGTTTCTCGGGCCTTACTAATTATTTATTTCTGGTTATACTTTCTTTTGGATGGTTAAGTCCACACAGTTAGCACAGATTAACCAAGGTTTTTGTTTTCTCAAGGTCAGTTCAAAGTCTGGTCCTTAGGAGTCACTCAGTTTATTTTTTTTTGGGGGGGGAGCACCTGGCTCCTTTTGGCTTTTCATCTACCAGTTCCATCCACTCAAGGACAGAGTCAGGTCTTGCTAGACCAGCCTTCTCTTTTTGAAGCATGAGCAGACTTTCCTCCTTATGGACTGAACACTGGCCAAAGTCCCACTAGTGAATCTCCAAGACCTAGCTGCACAGGAAGACTGGTGACTCACATTTGCAGGACATTTCAAGAGATGCACCTATGCATAGTCCTCTGGGACTTAGTTGACCTCTGAGGGCAAGGAACAAAGTTATCTTTTATGTCCCTTGGCCAAATTGGTAATGGCATTAAGTATGGTCATTAAGTATCCAGAAAGGCTAAGTTCCATCTGCCTGATTCTTTTAATTACTGCATAATATTTTAGAAAAAGCTTGGACAAAAGCTCAAGCAGTCTTGTATAAGAAATACTAAGAAGCACTCCCATAAAACAAATACTGTGGTTAGATACAATGTCATGACAAACTAGTTTTTTCCCCTCATTCTTTTGATTTTATATTACTCTAATATATACCCTCCATACATATACCAAAAATTCCAAATTCTGAAAATAAATGGTAGGTAATATTTTCATTAGGCTGAAAGATGTCAAGTTTTCCTTAGAAGAAATTGTTTGACGCCTCCTCCTTGGCAAGCCCAGACAACCATCAGTCCTGCTATTGTGCTCCACACTGGAATCTTCCCTTCCCTTCCCATGGTCACCAAATGAGGTCCAGTAAGCACTTTATCCCGTCTTGATCTTCCTGTACTGGCCTCCGTGATACAGCCTGGGTAGTCCAACAATGGCAGACTATAATCTGAAGAGGCTGGAACCCTAGTAGTTGCTCAGTCCTGTTAAGGGATTCATAATATAAGAGCACAGTTGTTTTCAGATTACAAGGAATATAACATTAATGTTGCTCAGTTTGCCTCACAACTAGGTACTTGGTGCTAGCATCTACAGTTGAGGGATACCATTCATTGTTTTTCTGGGACTGTGTTACTTCACTTAACATAATATCTTCTACTTCCATCCATTTACCTGCGAAGGTCATGATGTCATCTTTCTTTACAGCTGCATAGAACTCCTCTGTGCAGATGTCATTTTCTCTATCCACTCATCAGTAGAGGGGCCCTTGGGTTGGTTCTAGCTTTTTGCTATTTTGAAGAGAGCTACAATAAACATGATTGTATATGTATCTCTGCAGTAGGATGAGACTTGGGCGTATATACCCAGGAGTGGTATGACTGGGTCAGGTGGCAAGCTCATTTTGAGTATTTTAAGGGTTTTCTACACTGCTTTCCATAGTGGTTGTATGAGTTTACATTCCCACCAGCAGTGGATGAGTGTTCCCTTTTCCCCACAACCTCTCCAGCATTTGGTATCATTTGTTTTCTTGATCCTAGCCAGTCTTATGGGAGTGAGATGATATCTTAAAGTGGTTTTAATTTGCATTTCTTTAATTATTAGCGATGCTAAACACTTTTTAAGATGTTTCTCAGCCATCTCTATTTCCTCACTTGTGAAGTCTCTGTTCAGTTCTTTACTCTATCTTTTGAGTGAGTCGTTTGTTTTCTTATTTGTTTTTTGACTAGTTTATATATTCTGGAAGTTAATGCTCTGTCAGATGTATCAGAGGTAAAGGTTTCCCCCCACTCTATGGTTTTTCTCTTCACTTTCCTTATTATTTCTTTCACTGTACAGAAGCTTTTGAGTTTAGTGAGGTCCCACTTGTCAATTGTTGACCTTATTTCCTGCGCAGCTGCTGTCTGAAATAGAAAGTCTTTTCCTATGCCAATGTCTTGTAGGTTGCTGCCAACTTTTCTTCTATCACCTTCAGAGTTTTGAGTTTCACATTGAGGTATTTGATCCATTTGGAGTTGACTTTTGTACAGGGTGAGAGGTAGAGGCTTATTTTTATTCTTCTACATATGGTGATTCAGTTTTGCCAACACCACTTACTGAAGATGCTGTCTTTCCTCCATGGTGTCTTCTTGGCCCCCTTGTCAAATATGAGGTGGCTCAAATTGTATGTGCCCAAGTTTGGATCTTCGGTTTTGTTCCATTGATCTACAGGTCTGTTTTTTGTGTCAGTACCAAGCTGTTTTTAATGGCTATAGCCCTGAAATATAGTTTAAAGTCTGTTCTAGAGATCCCCCTGTATTGTTCTTTTCACTCAGGGTTGCTTTGGCTATTCAGGGTCTTTTGTTTTTCCATATGAAATTAAGGATTTTTTTTCCAAGCCTTCGAAGAAACTCTTGGGGATTTTATTGGCATTACAATGAATCTGTATATTAATTTAGGTAGAATGGACATTTTTACTGTATTAATGTTTCCAATCTATGAGCATGGGAGGTCTTTCCATCTTCTGATGTCTTCTTTCTTCTTCAATTTCCTTCGTCAGGGGTTTAAACTTTTTTTGTAGAGCTCTTTGGTGTCTTTGGTTAGGATTGTTCCTAGGCATTTTATTGGTTTTCAGGCTATTTTGAGTGGGGAGGTCTCCTTGTATTCCATTTTCAGTTGCTTGTTTTTGGTGTAAAGATTTTGGCTACTGATTTCTCTAGGTTGATTTTGTATTCTGCCATGTTACTGAAACTCTTAATTGTTTCTAGGAGTTTTCAGGTGGAGTTTTTAGCATCCCTAAGGTAAACTATTATATTATCTGTAAAAAAGGATAGCTGGACTTCCTGTTTTCCCAATTAGTACTCCTTTAATTTCCTCTTTTTGCTTTATTGCCCCAGCAAGTGTTTCAAGCACTATGTTGAAGAGGAGCGGTGACTGGGGACAGCCTTGCCAAGTTCCTTCCTTTAAAGGGAATGCTTCTGACTTTCCCATTTAGGATGATGTTGGCTGTGGGTTTGTTGTATATGGCTTTGATTACATTGAGGAATGATCCCTCCAGTCCAATTCCCTCTAGGACTTTAAGCATGAAGGAGGCTGGATTTTGTCAAAGGCTTTTTCTGCGACAATTGAAACAATCGTGTGGTTTTTGTCTTTCAGTGCAATTATGTGTTTTATTATATTTATTGATTTTCATATGTTGAACCATCCCTGCATCTCTGGTATGAATCCAACTTGGTCATAATGGATGATCTTTGTGATATGGGTCTGTATGTGGTTTGCAAGTATTTTGTTGAGAATTTTTTGACCTATGTTCATTAATGAGATCGGTCTATAGTTTTCTTTTTTGATTGTACCTGCCTGGTTTTGGTACTAGAGTGATGCTGGCTTCATAGAAGGAATTTGTGGAATTTCCCTCTGCTTGTATCCTTCTGAACAGTTTGAGTAATAATGGTTGTAAGTCCTCTTTAAATGTTTTATAGAATTCTGCCGTGAAACCATCTGGGCCTGGACTTATTTTTAGTTGGGAGTTTCCTTATTACATTTTCAATTTCCTCATATATTATGGGTCTGTTTAAGCTGTCAGTCTCTTCTTGGTAAAGTTTTGGTGAATTCCAGGATTTCAGATACTCATCCATTTCTCTTAGGTTTTCAAATTTAGTAGAGTATAGGTTTTTGAAGTATTCTCATGTGATTGTCAGGATCTTTTTGTTTTCTGTTGTGATGTTTCCCTTTTCATCAAAAATTCTATTGATTTGGAGTTGCTCTTTTTTTTTGGTTAATTGGGCTAGAGGTCTATCTATATTGTTTATTCTTTCAAAGAACCAGCTTTTGGATTCATTAATTCTTTGCATTCTCATCTGTGTTTCTATTTCATTGATTTCTGCTCTGATTTTTGTTATTTTTGCCTGTCTGTTGGTTTAAGGTTCATTTGTCGTTGTCTCTCAAGTGTGTATAGCTAGAGTGTTAGTTCGTTTCTTAGACCTCTTTCTTTCTGCTTTTTTAATGTAGGCACTGAGGGCTATAAAACTTCCCTCTTAGGACTGCTTTTAAAGTATTCCATATGTTTTGCTGTCTTGTATTGTCTTTTTCGTTTAGTTCCCAGAATGTTTTTATTTCTTTTTTTTAACACATGCTTTACTTTTAAATTTTTATTTATTATCTTTTATGTGTATGAGTGTACTGTCTGCATGGAGGTTGGTGCACCTATGTCGTGCAATGCTGCGGAGGTCAGAAGAGGGCGTCGGGTTCCCCTGGAACTGGAGTTAAAGGTGGTTCTTAGCCACCACATGGGTGCTGGGAATCGAACCCGGGTCCTCTGCAAGAGCAGTCAGTGCTCTTAACTGCTGAGCCATCTCTCTAGCCCATGTTTTTATTTCTTTATTTCTTCCTTGACCCATTCATTATTTAGGAGTGTGTTGTTTAGTCTCCATGTGTTCTTTTTGATATTAGGGCTTATTCTGGTGTTTATATTGTGTTTTATTATACTGTAGTCTGATAGAATGTATGGTATTATTTCAATCCTTTTGTATTTGTTGAAGTTTTTTTTATGTGTCCCAGTATGTGGTCAGTTTTGGAGAATGTTCTGTGGGTTGCTGAGTAGAAAGTATATTCTCTAGTGTTGGGGTGGAATATTCAGTAGATGTCTGTGAGGTGCATTTGCTGTATTGTATCGTTCAGTTCAGATGTCTTTCTGTTTATTCTTTGTCCAGTTGACCTATTCAGTGTGCTCAGTAGGGTATTGAAGTCCCCCAACTATTAGTGTGCTAGGATTAATCTGTGCCTTGAAGTCTTGGAGAATAGTGTTTATAAAGTTTGGCGCAATGGAGTTTGATGTGTATATATTCATGATTGTGAAACATTCATGGTTAATTTTTCCTTTGATAAGTATGTAGTGCCCCTCTTTTTCTCTTCTGATTAGTTTTACTTTGAAGTATATTTTGTCTTATATTAAAATAGCAACTCCTGCTTGCTTTTTGGTACCATTTGCTTGGAATATGTTTTCCATACTTTCACTTTAAGTTGGTGCCTATCCTTGAGGGTGAGATGGGTTTCTTGTAGATAGCATATAGATGGGTTCTGTTTCCTAATCCATTCTCCCAGTCTATGTCTTTTGATTGGGGAGTTCAGCTCATTAATATTTAAGGTTATTATTGAGAGATGTGTGCTGCTTCCTTTTACCTTATTTTCTGTTTATATTCTTGGTCTAGGTTTGTATTTCTGCAGTTATACTTTTATTCATTACTCTCTATATCTGCTTGGAGATAATTGCTCCTCTTCTCTGCCCTTTGAATTGTTTGAATATTTTCTGAAGGTTTGGTTTTCTGAATATGAATTCTTTCATCTTGTTTATGTTATGGAAGATTGATTTTTCTTTCTCCTTCAACTATAATTGACATTTTTGCTGGGTATAGAAGTCTGGTTTTGTATCTTTGGTTATTTAGTAGTGGGAATACTTTGGTCCATATTCTTCTGGCTTTCATTATTTGAAACTGAAAAGTCAGCTGTAATTCTGATGGGTTTCCCTTTATATGTAACTTGCTGTTTTTCTCTTATGGCCTTCAGTAATTTGTCTTTGTTTTGGGTTTCTAATGTTTTAACTATGATATGATGTGGGTATTCCTTTTCTGATCTTGTCTTTTGGTGATCTATGTGCTTCTTGTATTTGTGTGGGTTTGTCATTTTTCAGTTTGGAGAAATTTTCTTCTATTATTCTGTTCAAGATCTGATCAATACCTTTGTCCAGGGATTCTTCTCCTTCTTCTTTCCCTTATGAGGCAGAGGTTTGATCTTTCCATAGTGTCCCATATTTCCTGATTGTCCTACTATTCTGATTATTTCAACTTTTCATACTCTTTGTTTGAGCACTGTAGTTCTTCTACCTTGTTTTCCAGTGTTGATATTCTACTTTCTGCTTCAACCAATCTGTTAATGAGGCTTTCTCCTGTTCCTCCCTGCTGATTGGATGAGTGTGAGATTTCCTTTTTCATTTCATCCTGTGATTTCTTTAATGGTTCCAGTTCCCTTTTGAGTTTTTCATTCTCTCCTTCTAGATCTTTGATTTGCTTGTTGGTTTCCTGTTTCATTTAAGTGTCAGATCTTTTTACTGTTTCCACTTTATTCCTGAGTTTGTCATTCTCTCCCTTGATTTCTTTGAGTATGTCAATTATTGTTCTTTTAGGATCTGTGTCCTGGGTTATCTCCAGGGAGAACTAACTCATTGTTGGAGTCTTCTATAGGACTGATAGATTTTGGTGGGGATTTATTACTTGCTTTTCCCATGTTATTGATTTTCCTTTGTGCTCTTGGCATGTGGATTTGATTTGTTGTTTATAATTTGATGCAAATTTCAAGAGCTTCTTGAGGCCTAGGTCGGAAGGTTTGCTGTCTCTTCTGTTACCTTGTGCTCCTAGTCACCTTCACTGTTCCCACTGGGAAAACAGCATGGGGGCCGGGTTTTCTCTTCACTTCCTTGATTGTTTCTTTAGCTGTACAAAAGCTTTTGAGTTTGATGAGGTCCCACTTGTCCGCTGTTGACCTTATTTCCTGTGCAGCTGCTGTTTGGTTTAGAAAGTCTCTCCTACGTTTATGTCTTGAGGGTTGTTGCCAACTTTTTTTCTATCACCTTCAGGGTTTCGGGTTTCAGGGTTTCTGGTTTCCGGGTTTCTTTGATCCACTTGGAATTTATTTTTGTACAGCATGAGAAGTAGACGTTTAATTTTGTTCTTCTTCAAATGGTGATCCAGTTTTGCCAGCACCATTTGCTGGAGATGCTATCTTTCCCCCATTGAACATTTTTGGCTCCTTTGTCAAATATGAGATGGCTGAAATTATATGAACTCAAGTTTGGATCTTCAATTTTGTTCCATTGATCAACTGGTCTGTTTTTATGCCAGTGTCAGGCTGTCTTTACGACTATAGCCCTGTAATATAGCTGGAAGTCTGGTAAAGTAATCCCCCCCTGTATTGCCTTTCACTCAGGGTTGCTTTAGCCATTCAGGGCTTTTTTGCTTTTCCATATGAATTTAAGGATTTTTTTTCCAAGTCTGTTAAAAAGCTCATGGGGATTTTGATTGGGATCACATTGAATCTGTATTTTAATTTTGGAAGAATGGACAATTTTACTATATTAATTTTTCCAATCCATGAGCATGGGAGGTCTTTCCAATTTTTGGTATCTTCAATCTCCTCCAGGGTTTTAAAATTTTTGTTGTAGAGGTCTTTGGTGTCTTTGGTTAGGTTTATTCCCAGGGTTTTTTTTTTTTTTTGAGGGTATTGTGAGTGGGGAGGTCTCCTTATATTCCATCTCCAGTTGCTTATTCTTGGTGTAAAGAAAGGCTACTGATTTTTTAGGTTTATTTTGTGTCCCACCACTTTACTGAAACTTTGAATCATTTCTAGGAGTTTTCTGGTGGAGTTTTTAGCATTAGGTAAACTATCATATCATCTGCAAAAAGGGATAGTTTGACTTCCTGTTTTCCAATTAGTACTCCTTTAATTTCTCTTTCTTGCCTTATTGCCCTAGCAAGCATTTCAAGCACTATATTGAAGAGGAGTGGCGATAGGGGGCAGCCTTGCTGGGTTCCTGCCTTTAAGGAGAATGCTTCTAATTTTTCTCCAATTAGGATGATGTTGACAGTGGGTTTGTTGCATACGGCATTGATTACATTGAGGAAGTTTTTTTCCAGTCCAGTTCCCTCTAGGACTTTAAGCATGAAGGGATGCTGGATTTTGTCAAAGGCTTTTTCTGTGACAATTGAGGTGATTTTTGTGGGTTTTGTCTTTCAGTCTATTTATATGGTTTATGATATTTATTGATTTACATATGTTGAACTATCCCTGCATCTCTGGTATGAATCCAACTGGTCATGATGGATGATATTTTTGATGTTGGTCTGCATGTGATTTCCAAGTACGTTAAGAATCTTTTCATCTGTGTTCATTAATGAGATGGGCCTATAGTTTTCTTTCTTGTTTGTGTCTTTCCCTAGTTTTGGTATTAGAGTGATGCTGGCTTCATAGAAGGAATTTGGAAGATTTCCCTCTGTTTGTATTCTTCTGAACAGTTTGGGTAGTAATGGTTGTAAGACCTCTTTAAATATTTTATAGAATTCTGCCATGAAACCGTCTGGGCCTGAGCTTTTTTTAGTTGGGAGGTTTTTTTTATTTTATCCTCAATTTCCTCAAGTATTATGGTTCTGTTTAAGCTGTCAATCTCTTCTTGGTTAAGCTTTGGTGAATCCCAGAATTTCAGATATTCATATTATTATTATTAATTTTATCTATTTCTGTATGTGTATGAATGTACTGTCTGCATGCAAGTTTGTGCACCCGTGTCGTGCAATGCCGCGGAGGTCAGAAGAGGGTATTGGATTCCCCTGGAACTGGAGTTCTCCTGGAATTGGAGTTTCAGATGGTTCTCGGCCACCATGTGGGTGCCGGGGATCGATCTCAGGTCCTCTGTAAAAGCGGTCGGCGCTCTTAACTGCTAGGCCATCTCTCCAGCCCCTCAGATATTCATCTATTTCTCTTAGGTTTTCAAATTTAGTCGAGTATAGGTTTTTGAAGTATTCTTGTATGATTGTCTGGATCTTTTCTTTATCTGTTGTGATGTTTCCCCTTTCATCACAAGTGCTATTGATTTGGAGTTGTTCTTTCTTTCTTTTGGTTAACTGTGCTAGAGATGCATTCTATCAGACCACAGTGCAATAAAGCTCAATATGAACACCAGGATAAGCCCTACTAACTACAAGAACACATGGAGACTAATCAACACATTCCTTAATAATGAGTGGGTCGGGGAAGAAATAAAGGATGAAATAAAAACATTCATGAAACTAAACGAAAAAGACAATACAACACAACAAATCCTGTGAGATATATTAAAAGCAGTCCTAAGAGGGAAATTTATAGCCCTAAGTGCCCACATTAAAAAAAATCAAAAAGAACAAATATATGATCTAACACTGCAGCTAAAAACACTTGAGAGACAACAACAAATAAAGACAGGAAGAAATAACAAAAACCAGAGCAAAAATCAACGAAATAGAAACAAAGAAAACAATACAAAAAAATCAATGAATCCAAAAGCTGGTTCTTCGAAAAGATAAACAAAATAGACAGACCTCTACCCCTGTCCAGTTTTTTTTTAAGTAGATACTCTTAAAATGTTGCACTAAGTGCATTTAACATGCAATATGTCATCTTCATAGATTTTTAAATGTAAACACATGGGCCCTAGGTACAATGGTGATCAGCAGATCCTCAGAAATAACACCTTGCTTGACTGAAATTTTATATCCACTTATTATAACTTCATATTTTTCTTTACCACAGCTAACTATCCTCCCACCAGTTTGAATAGAAAATGTCATATAGGTGGAATGGAATATTTGTGCTTAAGTGACTGGCTTATTTTAATATAATGTCCTCAAGGTTCACCAAGCATTGTAGAATTTCTTTCTTTTTGGAAGCTGATAGTACACCACTATATACACATGTATAATATGTAATGTGTAATATATATATATATATATATATATATCACATTTCCTTTTATCTATTCATCTGTTAGTAAGAACTTAAGTTGTTACTGCGATGGGCACAATGCTGTGCCTCTCTGTTCTCCATCACCCCATACCCAAGCCATAGAAATGGGCCATGTTTGATTCCTACCCCTTCCAGGATAGGCTTAATTATTTGAATTAAGACCACCCTAAAAGACACTGTGATCTTCTTTTTTGACATAAAATGTTTTTATTCTTCATTAATTTTCAATAGACTGCATGGAACTGAGGAGAAATATCAGAGAATAAAGTGTTGGCAATGAATATTAACAAATGGTGCCCTGCCCTGGAACTTCAGAAAGTCTTGCTGGTGGAAATCAACACTATGCTAGGTGTTAAAGAAAGGTATCCAGGACAATTTGCCCAGGAATGTTTACAAGGATATGTGAACCATCTATCAAATCCATGTACTCAGAACAACACTTCAGCTGCTCCAAGGATTCCTTCTTTAATATTTCATTGTTGTTTTTTTTTCTTTACCTAAAGAGAATAAAAAACAAATGGTCTCCTTCAAAAATCATGCTAATAACATCAAAAAAGTTACTTCTTATATTCTTTGATTCTGTTTTGCATCCAAATGTTGTTTTATTTGATAATTCAGTCTTCTACATTTGTAATTGCTAAATAACCCCTAGTCCCTGGAAATCTAGCAGCATTTCAGAGCTCCCAAATACTGTCTCAGAGCCAGATTCAGAGTAGTGTGACCCAATACTCAAGACACTATATTTTCTTACACTGTCCAAACAATTAACAAAAACATCAGAAATGAACTGATATTATTTATGGTGATGAAAAAACTTGAGAATAAATCCCAGGAAAGACAATATAGGAGTAAAAGACTGACATGTAATATACTTTGCATCAGTCAGTCATATTTGCTACTGCAAGTCCATTTTCAAGGCAGAGTCTTAAACTTCTACTGCTTTTTATGGGAACCTAGAGGATTCTGACTTGGAGAAGTGTCGTGGGGCACAGTGCTGGTCTTTAAAATGGGTGTAATCCAGATCCTCAGCTTCTGTCATGCCAGGTGCTGGTGGTCTTGATGGCCTGTCAATCTTAGAGCAGTAAGCTTCAACATTCTCTTTTGATTTTGAGTGTGCTTGGTTCCTTTTGACTTCCACTCAGGGTCTTTTATCAAAAGACAACTTTTCTCACTCTCTGGCTTTCTTGTATGCCTTCTTTTCTTCAGCCATTAGAAGTCGAGCAATTTCCTCATCCTGAGCTACTTGAGCTGCTCACAAGTCCACATGAGTAGCCAAAAGTTCTTCTTCTTGTTTTGGGACAATTTCGGCATATCATACCAACCCTGACCCTTGTGGGTCCCTCGAGCTGGAGTGGAAACAGCTTCTTTCAGTAACCTTGACTTCATTCTTCCATCTTCATAACAGTGATGTTCTCCATGAACACTGCCTCCAGAGAACTCTGGAATGTGCTTCTTTCTCTTTTTTTCTTCTTGTAGCTCCTTTTCTTGCAAAAGCCAGACTATGTCCTCATCTTTCTCCTGAATGCATCTTTTTTCTGCTTCAATAGCCATCTTCTCCTGAATTTCCTGAGCAATTTCAAAATCTTGTTCTTCCAGTCTTTGTAGTGCTTCTGGAGCTGAGCTTGGGCTTTCAGATCTTCTTCTTGGAGCTGCTTAGCTACCTGTAGATCATGTTGGACCAAACCGTGCCACTGAATGTTTGATGCCAAATGGTGTTCAATTTCTTGTTCCTGCAGGCTATGAGCCAGGGTGTGGTCCTCCAGGACAGCAAAATCTCAGGACAGCAGCTTGGACTGGTGGATGGTCACACTGGCCATGGCTGCTCTCTACGTGACCTTCTTTTATCTGTTATTTATTCTTTCTCTCTTGCAGCTCGCTGTGTTCTTTGTTCTGTACATTTGATACTTTGGTTATTGATTATTATGTGACATAAGGAGTTTGTTTTCTGGCCCTGTCTATTTGGTGCTTCTTGTGCCTCTTGTACCTTGATAATCATCTCCTTCTTTAGATTTGGAAAGTTTTCTTCTATGATTTTGTTGAAAATATTTTCTGTGGCCTTGACCTGTGTTTCTCCTCTTTCTATACCTATGATTCATAGATTTGATCTTTTTATAGTATCCCAAAGTTTCTGCATATTCTGTTTCCATTTTTTCAGTTTTAACATTTTCTTGGACAGAATGATCCAGTTGTCTTTAAGGCTTGGTATTCTCTCTTTCATGCTATTCATTCTATTGGAGAGACTCTTTTAAACCAATTTTTATTGAAGTTTTGTGCATTTTGTACAAGATTTCCACTCAGGTCCAGACCCATTCCCCATTTTTTGCCCCCCCCACGCCACCAGAGCTCATGCATTCTGCCAAACATGTTTTTCATCTTTTTCTCAGTTTCTTTTTAAAATTTTCAATGCAGAAGTTTACTGTTTTGAGCAGAAGTTCACCGTTTTCAGTCAGTTCTTTGACCCAGTCTGTTGTTGTTGTTGTTCCTTCCAATCTGCATCACTCCAAAATATGCACATATGCATGCCACATATATCTTTTCACATCTTCAGCTTATGATTTCTTTCTTTTTTTAAATTAGGCTGAAGGATGTCATGTTTGACGACTCCTCCTTGGCAAACCCAAACAACCATCAGTCCTGCCCTTTTGCTCCACACTGGGGTTTTCCCTTCCCACGGTCAGCAAATGAGGTCCAGTAAGCAACATGTCCTGTCTTGATCCTCCTGTACTGGTCTCTGTGATACATCCTGGGTAGTTCAACAATGGCAATCAATACTCTGAAGAGGCTGAAATCCTAATAGTATCTCAGTCCACAAGCTGGATGTCTCGGCAGTCCCCATTTGGCACTACAGGTGTGAAGGATTCTTGGAGAGACATGAGTCTTCAGTCCATAATGGAAAGTTGAAAAGCTGTGTCTAATGTCTTTGAAGGATGGAAAAAGCAGTGGCAGCCTCTAGGTAGCTGCACTTGCCAGTAAGACAGGCAAAACAACTGTGCTCTTTTTTATTTACTTTTTGTCTTTTTACTTGGAGTGACTTTTCACAGAGGTTTTTTTTGTTTGTTTCACTGTTTAAGTTTTATTTCAGTTTGGTTTTTCTTCATAAATTCTATTTACTGAATTCTGTTTTCATATCTTCCATCGTTTTCCTTATTTCATTCAGGTGTTTGTCACATCTTCATTCCAGAATTTTTACATAGCCTTTTTAAGCTTGTTGTACATATTTGTAATTGCTATTTTGTAATTATTGTTTTGTGTCTCAAATACATTGCTCTTCTGAAGGGACATTGTAATAGGTGTGCTGATTTCTGGAGGATATGTTAGTGTGCTGTCTTCTTGGAATAGGTGATTTTCAAAAGGAAGGTGGGGATCAGGAAGAGGTGGAGTCACTGGTAGCTGGCAGAGATTGGGGGTGAAAGCAGAAGGATAGAGGCTACATATCTGAGTCTCAGGGCCAAGTGAATAGCTTTAGAGTCCCTGGTACAGCCAGCTGAGGGCAAGGAAGTCCCAAAGGGAGGGAGGGAGTTAGGAAAAGGTAGGAGTTGATGGCAAGTGGCAGGGTGGGAATAGGGGTGGTAGCAGGTAGATCAAAGTACAGTTTACAGGGTGACTTACTGATGGAATAATTGCCCATGACGGCAACAAGATGGGGCCAGTCCTGGCAGTATGATCCCTGCAGTTTGGGTTCTCAAGAATGGCACTTTATGGGAAATCAAAAGTGACATCCTCTTATGTAGAATATAACTGGATCATCTTAAGCTAACATTAAAGAGTCAGGTATATTCTAGAACTAGAGTCTGGTTTTAAAAATCAATACTCTGGGGTTTAGTCTATTTAGACTGCTGAGAAATTACTCAAGAAGACAGGAGGTGTTGCACTAGAGCAGTTGTACAGCTCCATGTCAAGATGGCTGCAGTTATCTCCAGCTGGATTCATATATGCTGCAGTAAATGTAAGAATACTCTTTGAAATTGTGATTTCAACTCTTGAATAAATAGCTAGAAATGGGATTGCTAGATCACATGACAATTTTACTTTTTACTTTTTGGGGATCATCCATACTGTTTGCCATAACAGCCATACTATCTTTCATTTCCACCAACATTGTATAGGAATTTTCTTTTCTCCCTTTTTTTTTGTTAACACTGTTCTTTATTTTTTATGATAGCAATCATGATAATTTCCTGCTAATTAGTGGTTTGACCATTTATTTAATAATGAGGAAAAAGTATCTATTCAAGTCCATAGCCCATTTTAAAAACAGCTTATTACTTTTTTTACTACTGAGCTTTGGAGTTCCTGACATGTTTTAGAGAGTATCTCATTATCAGCAACATGGTTTACAGGTATTTTCTCCCATTTAGGGGGTTGACTTTTTACAGTAATCTTTTCAAACAAAGGATTCCTTCCTTTTCTGTGCAGAAAATTTTTAGTCTGATATAATTCAACCAGCTTCTATTTGTTTGTGTCTTATCCATGAAGTTGTCAAAATGGATGCCAGGGAGCTTTCTCTTGATGTTTCATCCAGGAGTTACAGAGCTTCTGGTTTATATTTACATTTACATTCTTAATATATTTATAGTTGATTTGGGGATATGTTGTAAGATAAAAGGTATTATGATAACATTTAGACAATAAAGTCTGTATTCAGAAGAGGCTGTCTTAATTTGAAAATGCTCCAGAAATTTCCATTGTCTCTTCTCCATTAATGGCTAAGTTTAGCATTTAATAATGAATAGACCAAAGTTTATTTTAATATGGCAGGTAGCACCATTAAAAAAGCACTTGTCTATTTATTTGTGTGTCTGAAAGATTTGTTGAATAACTCCTGCTCAGAATCATATATTGTACTGAGTTCCATAGTGTAAAAGATAGTTCCAGTTTTCAGTGAGATGTTGACTTAGTAGAGTATGTTAGGCAGGAAGATGAAAGGTAAGAGCAGTTCCCAGTGTCATTTGTAGTTACAAATAATGCACTAATAGGGAACAGAGGACCTTCTCCAAGAGAATAATTTTCATTATAAAATACATGTGTGCTTCATCATATGGCTTTTGCATAATCTGTTTCCTACAAAAACCTTAAATATCATGATATCATGATTCTATGAGCTTTAATGGAAGAAGGGTTGGGGATGGTATTAAATAGTGATACTGAGTATTAATAAAGTATGCTTTCATGAGAAATAGCAAGTATTTAATACTTGATACCCCTCACTGTTGGAAGGGTAAAATGAGAAGGGGCTCCCCTCATTCATGGTGATCCTGTGGTAGGAATCACACCAGAGATGTCAGATCATTTAAGTAGCTCATATACTTTGGTGCTATGTTGTTTTGGAGACTCTTTTCAGATACAAAAAAAAAGTTTTAGAAGTCATAGCTTTATTGAACTGTGTTCACATACATATACTTTGCCAATTAAATTGTACAGTTTGATTAGTTTATTATCGTCACAGATTTGGGACCCTCATTGCCACAATTTTAACCATGTTCATCTCCTCATAGAGAAATTCTTTACCCTTTAGCTAGCAGCTCCACATCCCAAGCAACCATTTTCTTCCTTTCTCTTTTGTTTATGTATGGATGAATTTTTATCATATATGTACAAGATACATAGCTTAATGATGTGTCTTATGTAACTATATGATAAAATTGTCATAAGCTAATTAAGATATCTGTCACCTCCCATAGTCATCTATCTGTGTGAGTGCATGTACATGCAAGTGTGCAATGCTGTAGTAGGTGTGCAAAGACAGAGAGTGACATTCAGGAACTGGTTCTTCCCTTCCACATTGTTGAGGCAAAAAAACTCTCTGTTATTTTTGCTGCTGAACAGTACTCTTTTTGGGGGGTGGTCTTTTCGAGACAGGATCTCCTTGTAGCCCCAGCTGTCCTGGAACTCTCTCTGTAGACCAGGCTGGCCTTGAACTCACAAAGATATGCCTGGCTTTGCCTCCCAAGCACTAGGATTAAAGGCATGCACCACCATGCCCAGCTTGAACAGTACTCTTTTTTTTTATTATTTTATTTATTTCTGTATGTGTATGAATGTACAATCTGCATGCAAGTCTGTGCACTCGTGTCATGCAATGCTGCAGAGGTCAGAAGAGGGTCTCGGATTCCCCTGGAACTGGAGTTCTCCTGGAATTGGAGTTTCAGATGGTTCTCGGGTGCCATGTGGGTGCTGGGGATCGATCCCGGGTCCTCTGTAAGAGCGGTCGGCGCTCTTAACCGGTAGGCCATCTCTCCAGCCCGAACAGTACTCTTAAGGCTAGCTGGCCTGTGAGCATCTGCTGATTGCTGTCTCTCTATCCATATGGCCCTTGGATGCTGGGATATTTCAAGCTCAGTTGTCAAGCTCATCGAGACAAGCACTATTGCCTATTGAACCATCTTCTTGTTCCCACATAGCTAAGCATTTTTTAATTTTCTGTTTTGCAAAATGAATAGATTTTAGAGATCTAACATATAAGCATAGTTACTTGGAATTTTTTTAGAATGTAGACCAAAAAGATAAACAATGTTGATCTCCACAGCTTTGATGATCATGAAGAACCAGGGAACAGTCCTGATCATGTCTGTAAAACAAACCCAGTGAGTCAGTGTATTAACTCCATTCACTGAAACAAATATTAGAAATAGTTTAGTGAATGTAGAAAATTCTTGTGCTATAATATTGAGTGAAATTATTACTTTTTGCCTATGTATTAATATGATCAGAATTGAACATAGGCAATGTGCACAAAAATACAAAACATTTTCCCACACAGGAAAAATCCTGGATGAAAATAAACAATTTGCTATTGCTCTTTTATATTTTTGTTTCCTAAATTTTCTCCAGGCACACATTATATATAGAAGAGGAAAATAAACTTATTAAAAATATAAAGCTGTTTCTTAAAAATGTAGAAGTGTGGTTGTACATAACAATTTTTAAGATCTTTCTGTGATAATGTCAAAGGACAGGATCTAGAATCACCTATGAGACAAATGTTGAAGCATCTCTGTAAGGGAGTCTCTAGACTGGGTTATCTGAGAGAAGACACACCCTAAATGCCGGTATCAGCATTCCATGTTCTGAACTGAATAAAAAGGACAAAGCAAGCTGAGTGCCAGCATTCATCTCTGTCTGCTTCCTGACTGGATGCAACTTAACAGGTGGCCTCGTGCTCTTGGTGCCACGCCTTCCTTAACATGGTGGACTCTACCTTTACACTATAAGCTAAAATAAATCCTTCCTTAAGCTCCTTTTGTTTGGTATTTTGTCACAATAAGGAGGAAAGTGACAATATACCTTCTCTTGTAGAGTTCCCATCCCTAAACATGTGAGATAGAATGTTCCTGAAGTTCTGCCATGAAAGAGCACTTGCTTCTAGGTTGGAACTTGGCCAAAACAGTTTCAGCCCCTTTCCTTTTCCATGAAATGAAGGGCTTGTGGCAAATGGATTCCAAGGGCCATTAAACATTACCCATTTTGATAACATGAGCCCTGCATGATAATGGTAATGCAAGGGAATTGTTTAGGCTCCCCTTGTTACATATATCCAAATTCTAGATGGAACAGTCAGAGAGGAGCATTCAGGCAGTTGCACAATGCACTCTGATTTGCCCCATTGTATGGACCCCAACTGCATCAACCCTCCTTTCTTTTCACTGAACTCAGTTGTACCTCACCCAGCTTCCCAGGGCTCAATACTGCTTTTTCAGGATTGACTGTGCAGTGATAGAGATAATCGTGGTTCTGACACTCTATGAAGTAACAACTTCCAGTTCTCTCAGAAGCCTATCTCCCAGATGCTGCTGTCTGATCCCTTAAAACTGGATATCTGATTATAGCTGTCATCACCATTTTACAGGAGAAAAACATCTGATTCTGGTTACATGAGAAGAAGACAATCACGCATTTCCTTGTATACTAGAATTTGTCTGGAAATTTTCCTAGGAATAAACACTCACACTGAAATGGAGAAGGATGTGCCAGTCATTACATTATAACCACCCATTGCTGGTGGAAATTTCTCATAAAAATATAATCATATATTTTTAAATTTTATTTTTATTATTTATGTTTGGATTGTTAGCCTTAGCCTTTAAGGGCTATGCTATCCCTCCAGCCTAATTATTTTTATTTTTTATCTGTGTGAGTCTATGCCCTTCATGCATGTAAGTGCACCTGTGTCATGCAGTGGCCATGGAGTTCAGAAGAGGGAATTGGATCCCCTAGATCTGTGTTTATGAATGGTTGTTAGCCACCATGTGGATGCTGTAAACTGAACCTGCGTCCTCTGTAAGAGCATCCAGTGCTCTTAACTGCTGAGCCATCTCTCCAGCACCTGATAAAAATAATCTTTAATGATACTTTTTTTGTCTTCTTGAGACAAGATTTTCCTATAGCCCCAGCTGTCCTGGATCTCACTCTGTAGACCAGGCTGGCCTTGAACTCACAGAGATTCACCTGCCTCTGCCTCTGAGTGCTGGGATTAAAGGCGTGCAGCACCATGCCCGGCTAATGATACTTTTTGAAGGATATCTTAGATAGTCTTTTTTTTTTTTTTACTCTGTTCAGTTTGGATCACTGTGGCACTAAGGAGAATGTTCTTCAAGCAGAAATCTAGGGTGGCCCTCCATGCCAAGACTGTTTCCACTTGTCTAACGCACTGCATTTGTGGTGATCCTGTAGGTGCCCTAGGTCATGAATCTGTTAGCTCTGGCACAATGCCTCTAAAAAACTGACAGCTTCCTTGCTTGCTTTCCCCCAAGTAATTAGGCTTTGCATTTGTCAGCTGGATCTATGGCCTATGATATGCTCCTCTGTCTCAGATTCCTTTCAGAGTTATTAGACATTATTGAATTTCATTACCACAGTTTATTTGTTTGCTTGTTTAATTATTCGCTTGATTGTTTGTTTAAGAGTTGCCCAGGCTGGCCTCAAATGTGCTGTGTAGTCAAAACTGGTCTACTTGCCTGTACTTTCTGAGTGCTGGGATTATACACATGTGCTACTATACCATGCTACCATGCTACATTCCATGAATTCTTACAAGCTACTTTCTGGAATGATAGATAGATAGATAGATAGATAGATAGATAGATAGATAGATAAGGGAGGGAGGGAGGGAAGGAAAGAAAGAAAGAAAGAAGGAAAGAAAGAAGAAAGAAGAAAGAAAAAAGGAGAAAGAAAGAGAGAAAGAAAGAGAGAGAGAAAGAAAGAGAGAAAGAAAGAAGACGAAAGAGAGAGAGAGAAAGAAAGAAAGAAAGAAAGAAAGAAAGAAAGAAGAGGAAAGAGAAAGAGAAAGAAAGAAAAAAGAAAGAAAGAAAGAAAAGAAAGAAAGAAAAGAAAGAAAAAGAAAGGAGAGGGAGAGAGGGAAGGAGGGAGGGAGGAAGGAAGCTTAATCAATAAAAGTCCAAGCTTTTCTCTGCTTCAGCCTCTTGATGGCATTGCCCAGTCCTCTTGAGGATGGGGCAGGCTGGCTGGTGCTGGGTGAGGCCCTTCCCTCATGTGTCACTGGTATGCTTGAGATTTAAGACCTGCTGAGTCGGATATGATCTATTTCTCTTTAGCAAATGCTTAGTACAGCACAGTTGCTCCGTGGGTAATGTTGGGGTTAGGTTCCTATAAAACTGTCTTAAGATTCCTTGCCCTGAGAGGTCAACTAAGTCCCAGAGGAATATGCATGGAGGCATCTCTTGAAATATCTTGCAAATGTGAGTCACCAGTCTTCCTGTGCAAGGAGGTGTTGGAGATCCACTAATGGGACTTCAGCCAGTATCCAGTCTATAAAGAGGAAAGTCTGTTCATGCTTCAAAAAGGGAAGCCTGGTCTAGCTGGACCTGACTTTGTCCACAAATGGAAGGAACTGGTAAATGAAAAACCAAAAGGAGTCAGGGGCTCACCCCCAAAAAAACCTGAGGACCAGATCCTCAACTGACCTTGAGAAAACAAAAACTTTGGTTAATTTGAGCTAACAGTGTGGACTTAAGCATCCAAAAGGAAAGTATAACCAGAAAAAATTAGTAAGGTCTGAGAAATTGTACTTCAGGTATAAAACTTGAGATCTTAGTAAAAAGACAAAAAGTAAAAAAAAAAAAAAAAGAGCACAGTTTTTTGGCCTGTCTTACTGGCAAGTGCAGCTACCTGGAAGCTGCCACTGCTTTTGCCATCCTTCAAAGACATGATACACAGTTTTTCAACTTTGCAATATGGACTGAAGACTCATGTCTCTCCAAGAATCCTCCACACCCGCAGTACCATGTGGGGACTGCTGAGACATCCAACTTGTGGACTGAGCTACTGCTGGGGTTTTAGCCTCTTCAGAGTATTGATTGCCATTGTTGGACTACCCAGGCTGTATCATAGAGACCAGTACAGGAGGATCAAGAGAGGACATGGTGCTTACTGGACCTCATTTGGTGACCATGGGAAGGGAAAACCCCAGTGTGGAGCACAAGGGCAGGACTGATGGTTGTTTGGGTTTGCCAAGGAGGAGCTGTCAAACATGACATCTTTCAGCCTAATTTAAAAAAAGAAAGAAATCATAAGCTGAAGACACTAAAAGATCTATGTGGCATACATATGTGCATATTTTGGAGTGATGCAGATTGGAAGGAACAACACCACCAACAACAAAAGACTGGGTCAAAGAACTGACTGAAAATGGTGAACTTCTGCTCAAAACAATAAACTTCTGCAACGAAAATTTCAAAAGAGACTGAGAAAAAGATGAAAAACATGTTTGGCAGAATGCGTGAGCTCTTGTGGGGTGGGGGGCGAGGAATGGGGAATGGGTCTAGATTTGATTGGAAATTTTGTATGAAATGCACAAAGCCCAATAAAATTTGCTTTAAAAAGATATTTACATATAAAAAAGGTGAAAATACTGCAAGTAAACCCACAGACTATGATAACTTAGCAGCACAGTGTACCATAGGCATTATTATTCCCTTCATGATGCTGTGGCTCACTGCCACTGCCTAGCATTGGATACAGGATCATTCTGCCTGTTACTGGGAAAATATCAAAATTCATAATCCCAAGCCTCTACTCAGTCATATTATGTTAGTACCCTTATAAAGTCAAATAAATTTGAAATAATGTTGAATTATTTATTCAAATATTGTGAGTTGGGGACTTCTGTATTTCAAACTTTGGGATTATGTGAAGGTGAGAAGACTCAGGAAGGCCACAAAGCTGTGCAAATCAATGCTGAATTGTTGAAAATAGGATTCACTGTAAGATGCATAGACATGTGCACTAGAACAAAATGTTCTCCAATAATTTCTTATAACTTCATGATATCTGCTATAAATCAGCAAATAGATACTGAAAGATTCCTAATGAGCTCTATTCTATTGTTCCCAGAAGGAAACTTGCAGATTATAATAAGGAAATGACAGTGTCACCAAGTTTATATTTAGTGGTTAACTATAATCGTTGCATTTATTTTCATACTCTTTGCTTTGAATCTCATCCTCCTCTCAGATGTCGTCCCCTGAGTGAATTAGATGCTAAGAGATGAAAAGGAGGAATGAGACACAACTAGAGGAAATCCTCAAGAGAGGGAGTCCAGGACCAGCACCAGGTCTGGCATCCATGGGATGGTCCTTTGTTTTGCTGGTAAATGAAACAGCCCTGTATTACCTTTGAATTCCTAGGTGAAGTGTGCAGATGTGAATACCCTGATTAGAGTTGTATGCAGTAAGAAAATGCTCAACATTTTTCTAAAATAGAAACCACACAGTAATTTTTCTGCCATGTTTTGGTAGTCACTATAGGTATAAGTTTTCCCACTTGATTATAAAGCACTTGGGAGCATGGACACCCATGAACATCTTCTAGTGAGACTACTGTCACAGAATCTCTAACAATGAGAGGCATATTTGCTTTCATTCTTTTTTTCCCACTTACCTCTAGATTCATGGAAGTGCTGATGGCCTTTCTCTAGTACTACCTGCAATTTATTTCTTCAAATTAAAAAAATACAGCTTATTGGAGATTCATACACTGTTAACCACTTCTTGATATTACTTTTGCTGTTCTTACATATTCCTGGATGACTTGGGGGCAAAAGCTGTGATCGCCCCTCTCATTATATTCTTAATTCTGCTCTTTGCAATGTGCTCACCCTTCTGACCCTGACCTCTCAACCTGTCAGCTTCCTCGCTCCCAGTAGTCCTGTCCTCTTGTCCTGCTCAGGAGCCATCCTCGCCGTCATACCTAGTGACAGCACTTTCCCAACAGTCTCCATCTCAAGCCTGTTACTTTGTGATTATGCCCCCTTTTAAATTTCATTTTTATTGAACTTTTCCAATTTTCTTTCAATATGACTTGATAGTATTAAGATCCTCCCCCCTTCCCTGCACTGGCTCCCACATAATTTAATGTACTCACAGGGATGGGACTCAGGCCTTACTAATTATTTCTGGTTATACTTTCCTTTTGGATGCTTAAGGCCACAGTGTTAGCTCAAATTAGCCAAGGTTTTTGTTTTCTCAAGGTCAGTTGAGGATCTGGTCCTCAGGGGTTTTATTTGGGCGGGGAGCCCCTGGCTCCTTTTGGCTTTTCATTTACCAGTTCCATCCATTTGTGTACAAAGTCAGGTCCTGCTAGACTATGGAGTCTATAGAGTCTGATTTGTCTCCCAAAATGTCTGTCAGTGTGGGTTCATACCCTGAGCCCCCCAAAAATGCCATTTCTGTGTAAGAGACAGTTTTCCCATTTTCAAGCCTTTTCTTGAGTCTTACTCCATTTCTTGTACTCAAAATAAAGTCTAAGGAGATTTCCAAAATAACACAGGCTATTTCCATAGCCCTTGATTATCCCCTAGAAGTTGAAGGTAAGACCCTATTACTGAAGAGAGGACATACTTCAGACCTAGGACTTGGAGCTGTGATGCTGGAACTGAGCTGGAAGCCTCCTCCCTGAAGACTTGATCTCATGGCATCAGAGGATATTATGCAAGCTACCAAGGCAGAAAACCAATCAATGGTGCTACCCAGCTGTAAGCCCAATAAATAGCAAAAACTGGCTCAACAAACTATTTCCATTGGTGTAGTAGTGACACTTCTATTTGGGGGGTAGTCAACAGCTGTCTAATTGGAATTATAGCCTGTTCAATGGGAAGGAACTCATGTAAATATAGCCAAGTACACATGGCTGGAGAGGTCATAGATCTAGAGAAAAAAAACTTTATTTTGCAACATCACTAAACCACTGTAATTTCTTACTTTATTATACAAATGCATCATTGTATTTATAGACATGTGTACCTTTCATCCCTCAGCAAAGAAGCTTCTTTTTGCAATAGATAAAGAATATTACAGAGTTGCAGAACTGGTATAAGTGTCTGTGAGGTGCTTAACCCTAAGTGACACATCATCAATACACCCTGTACACTTGGGTTGAATGCATCTGTTAACTCTAACCAGAGAAGTTTCCTTATGCAACAGGTGGTGATTAACACGGAAACCCAAAATTGGCCAATGTGCAGAGAACAAGAGGTTTCAGAGTGCTTATTCCTGAATAGGACCCCTGAGTCAAACCTCTGCCTTCCAAGGCTCAGAGTTCTTTGTGGAAAAGGAGATGGAAAGATTGTAAGAGCCAGAGGTGCTTGATGACCACAAGCAGTTTTTTAGTCAGCTGGTTATTTACTCCTGGTAACTCAGCAATGGTGACAGCATGCACAAGTCCTATGCAAGGTCAATTCAGAAAAAATCCCAGCATGGACATGTGGAAATGGGTAAGAAATCCCAACCTAAGGATCTTTTGGCAATTATTGGCAGATGGGAGGGCAAGAGACTGTGTCTTATAAGGATGCGACTCTTGGTGGGGCCTTGGTGGGCCCAGTGGATGGATCCTCACTGAAGATATTTGAGGACACAAATCAGACTCTGTAGGATATATATATATATATATGAGTTTATTTGAGCTTACTATTGACAGTTCCAGGAAATTAGAGTCCACTATGGCAGGGAGACATGGTGGCAGGGGCTGTAACAGAAAGCCGAGGTTCACATCTTCCAATGAGCACAAGAAGCCGAGAGAGCGAACTGGAGACTGGCAAAGCTAGTTGAAGCACCCCCAATGATGTACTTCCTCCAGTATGGCCACACCTTCTAA
This sequence comes from Rhizomys pruinosus, assembly GCA_009823505.1. Lineage (NCBI taxonomy): Eukaryota > Metazoa > Chordata > Mammalia > Rodentia > Spalacidae > Rhizomys > Rhizomys pruinosus. The sequence goes on from VZQC01007521.1 coordinate 1,420,839, forward strand.
GACTTCCCAAAACAGTGCCACCACAAAATGTCTGAATAATTGAAACCTATGGGGTACATTCTCCTTCAAACCACCACAGTATGTAAGTGCACCTTTGTTATTAAATGCCTGCAGAGGTCAGAAGAGGATGTCAGATCCCAAGGAACTGGAGTTATTGACTGTTGTTAGCCATCATGTGGGTGCTGGGAACTGAACCTGTGTCCTCTGCAAGAGCAGCCAGTGCTCTTTTCTTTTCTTTTTTTTTTTTTTTTGTCTTTTCAAGACAGAATCTCCCTGTGGCCCCAGCTGTCCTGGAACTTGCTCTGTAGACCAGGCTGGCCTTGAACTCACAAAGATCTGCCTGTCTCTGCCTCCCAAGTGCTAGGATTAAAGACGTGTGCCACCATGCCCATGTTTGTTTGATTTTTAAGGGATTCTACAATATAAGAGCACAGTTGTTTTCAGATCACATTAATGTTGCTCAGTTTACCATACAATTAGGTAATTGGTGCTAGCATCCACAGATGAGGGATGCCATTTGTTGTTTATTTTTCTGGGACTGTTTTACTTCACTCAGCATGATATCCTCTAGCTACATGCATTTGCCTGCAAATTTCGTGATGTCATATTTCTTTACCACTACATAGAACTCCATTGTGTAGATGTACCGATTTTCTCTATACCCTCGTCAGTTGAGGGGCACTTGGGTTGGTTCCAGCTCCTTGCTATTGTGAAGAGAGCTGCAGTAAACATGGCTGTGCATGTATCTCTGCAGTGAGATGAGTCTTGTGGGTACATACCCAGGAGTGGTATGGCTGGGTCAGGTGGAAAGTTCAGTCCGAGTCTTTCCATAATGGCTGTACAAGTTTACAATCCCACCAGCAGTGGATGAGAGTTCCCCTTTTCCCACAACCTCTCCAGCACTAGCTATCATTTGTTTTCTTGATCCTAGCCAGTCTTATGGGAGTGAGGTGATATCTTAAAGTGGTTTTCATTTGCATTTCCTTAATTATTAGCTAGGTTGAACACTTTTTAAGATGTTTCTCAGCCATCTCTAATTCCTCACTTGTGAAATCTCTGTTCAGCTCTTTGCACCATCTTTTGAGTGGGTCATTTGTTTTCTTCTTAGTTTTTTGAGTAGATTATATATTCTGGAAATCAATGCTTTGTCAGATGTATCTGCTGTGAAGGTTTCCTCCCACTCTGTGGGATTTCTATTCACTTCCTTGATTGTTTCTTTTGATGCACAGAAGCTTTTGAGTTTAATGAGGTCCCATTTGTCGATTGTTGACCTTAATTCATGCGCAGCTGCTGTCTGATTTAGGAAGTCTTTTCTGATACCCATGTCTTGTAGTCTGCTGCCAAATTTTCTTCTATTGCCTTTAGAGTTTTGGGTTTCACTTTGAGATCTTTGAGCCGTCTGGAGTTGACTTTTGTACAGGGCGAGAGGTAGGGGTTTAATTTCATTCTTCTACAAGTGGTGATCCAGATTTGCCAACACCACTTGCTGAAGATGCTGTCTTTCCTCCATTGTGTCTTCTCGGCCCCCTTGGCAAATATGTGGTGGCTGAAATTGTATGTGCTCAAGTTTAGATCTTCAGTTTTATTCCATTGGTCAACAGGTCTGTTTTTCTGCCAGTACCAAGCTGTTTTTATGTCTATAGCCCTGTAGTATATTTTGAAGTCTGGTATAGAGATTCCCCCTGGTATTGCTCTTTTCACTCAGGGTTGCTTTGGCTATTTGGGATCTTTTGTTTTTCCAAGTGAAATTAAGGACTTTGTTTCCAAACCTGTGAAGAAACTCGAGGATTTTAATTGGGATTGCATTAAATCTGTATAAGAGTTTGGGTAAAATGGACATTTTTACTATATTAATTTTCCCAATCCATGAGCATAGGAAGTTTTTCCATCTTCTGATGTTTTCTTCAATTTCTTTTTTCAGGGGTTTAAATTTTCTTTTGTAGAGATCTTTGGTGTCTTTGGTTAGGTTTGTTCCTAGGCATTTTATTGTTTTTGAGGCTATTGTGAGTGGGAAGGTCTCCTTGAATTCCTTCTTCAGTTGCTTGTTGTTGGTGTAAAGAAAGGCTACTGATTTTTCTAGGTTAATTTTGTATCCTGCCACTTTATTGAAACTCTTAATCGTTTCTAGGAGTTTTCTGGTGGAGCTTTTAGAGTCCCTTAAGTAAACAATCATATCATCAGCAAAAAGGGTTAGCTTGACTTCCTCTTTTCCAATTAATACTCCTTTAATTTCATTTTCTTGCCTTAT